>JAMLFY010000019.1:4055039-4214039 GCA_030441495.1 Dalbergia oliveri | reverse complement strand
TTTCGGTTAGTGCATACGTGACACAACTTAGAAGCCAAAAACAAATTGAAAGAAACTCTAAAATCGTGATTTCAGATTGCATTGAGTTAGCACTTGATAACCATTCGTGACTATTTGTGTGTGGATACTGATAGAAGACGATCGTTCATTGAACAATGCCTACCGTCCAAGCACAAGGATTGAGTTTTGTAAAGCATGCTCCCAAGTACATAATATGATCCATACTTTCAAATTGATTGAATTGACAGATTTGATTTGGGTTTTGCAATAAAATTTTAATTTCCGCTATGCAATCGGTCCTGTACGATTGCCTAATAACACATCAACATGACCAATATATTTCCTTGATTGACTGGTATTGCTATGCTATGTCCTTTTTTTTTTTATAGATAATTGGTATAGATCCAACTCCACAGGGTAGAGGCAGTCCAGACCAAACCAATAACTAAGTTCAAGTATCAGTGTACAAAAATGGTATGGTTAAGAGCAAAATAGCATAGTAAACACTGGGAGCACTTTTGCCAACCTTTTGAATCTTAAAGTTTCTAAACTTCCTTTTGATCTTATTGTTTCTACCCCTACAAATTGTCCTATACATATCTGTAATTGTTGTTTGAATTGCCATCTTCTGTCAAAAATAGGTCCTTTGTCATGGATTTGATTTGTTTACCCTTGAAAGACATATGAGTAATTCTTGGCATGGATTGGCTCTACGCAACCATGTATTGTTAGACTTATACTAAAACTTTATCTTTCGTCTTTTCCCTAGCAAAACTAGTCAAACTTTGAAGCTTTATGTGAACTCCGTAGAGGTCTTCTGGAGTGGGAGAAAACTAAGGGATATGTCCTCCTGGCCGCTAGTGAGGTAGACTTTGAGCAGAACATAGATGATATACCCGTAGTAAGAGATTATCCCGAGGTATTTTTGGACGGAGTTCCTCCTTAGAGAGAAGTAGAGTTCTCCATTGAGTTGGTTCGGAACGGGACTTATCTCTATAGCCTCATATAGAATGTCACCCTTGGAGTTAAAGGAATTGAAAACCCAGTTGGAGGAGCTTTTAGAGAAGAATTTCATAAGACCTAGTGCTTCACCGGGGAGCCTCGGTCTTATTTGTCAAGAAGAAGGATGGAAGCATAAGGTTGTGCATAGATTATAGGCAATTGAATCGAGTAACGGTGAAAAACAAATACCCTTTGCCTAGGATTGATGATCTCCCAATTGAAAGAGCGGTGGTATTCTCCAAGATTGATTTGAGGTCGGGATACCACCAGATTAGGGTAAAAGATCAAGATATACCTAAAACCGCCTTTAGAACTCGGTACGGACACTTTGAGTTCGCTGTGATGTCTTTTGATTGACGAATGCTCTTGCCATATTCATGGATTATATAAATAGGATCTTCAGACCCTATTTAGATAAGTTTGTAGTCGTTTTCATAGATGACATACTCATCTATTCGAAGACCCACGAGGAGCATGAACGTCATCTAAGGTTGGTTTTAGAGATTTTGAAGGAGAAAAGTTGTATGTGAAGCTCTCTAAGTGTGAATTTTGGTTAGAGGAGGTGAAGTTCTTAGGACACATAGTGTCAAAGGGAGGTATAGCCGTAGACCCCAAAATAGAGGCCGTAATGAATTAGGAGAGACTAACCATCATAACAAAATAGAGCTTTTTGGGTTTAGTAGGCTATTACCTAGGTTCATAAAAGGATTTTCTCATATTGCCCTTCCCCTAACCAAGCTCACTAGGAAGAACACCCGGTTTTTATGGAATCCCGAGTGTGAGAAAAGCTTCCAAGAGCTAAAAGGAAAGTTAACCTCAACCCCGGTTTTGATTTTACCCGACCCCAATGTACCTTTCAAGGTATATTGTGATGCTTGGGCAAGGGTTTAGGCTGTGTGTTGATGCAAAATAGGCAAGTGGTAGCCTATGCATCTAGACAACTCAAGCCTCACGAGGTGAACTACCCCACCCATGACCTAGAGCTAGCTGCCATAGTGTTTGCCTTGAAGATTTGGAGGCACCACTTGTATGGTGTGTGGTTTGAAGTTTTCTCCGATCATAAAAGTCTTAAGCATCTCTTTGATCAAAAGGAGTTAAATATGAGGCAGAGAAGGTGGATGGAATTTCTGAAGGACTATGATTTCAGTTTAAGTTACCACCCCAGCAAGGCTAATGTAATTGCCGATGCCTTGAGTCGAAAATCATTGCGTCTATCTCACATGATGGTTAAAGAAGTTGAGTTAATAGAGAAGTTTAGGGATTTGAATTTGGGGATGTCTTTGACGAATATGAGTATGAAGATGTGTCACCTTAGTGTGACCAGTGAGTTTAAGCAGAGGGTCATTATGGCACAAGTGGAGAATGAGGAATTTAGAGACCCTAGAAGCGGTCAAGGCAGGTAAACTAAAGGGCTTTGAGAAAGGACCCGATGGTTTATGGAAGTTTGAGGGCGGATCTGCGTGTCGGGATGGTGACCTCCAAGAAAGCATCTTGGAGGAGGCTTACAAAAGCCACTTCACCATTCATCCTAGTGCTACGAAGATGTATCAGGATTTAAAGGAGATGTTTTGGTGGCCAGGATTGAAAAAGGATGTAGTTGCTTGGGTAAGTAAGTGCTTGGTCTGTCAAAAGGTGAAGATCGAGCACCAAAAGCTTCAGGAATGTTGCAACCCTGTCTATCCTCGTGTGGAAGTAGGATAGTATCTCTATGAATTTTGTGACCAGCCTACCTAGGACCCAAGCCGAACATGACACTATTTGGGTAATAGTGGATAGATTGACCAAGTTGGCCCATTTCCTACCTATCAAGATCACCTTTTCCCTAGACAAGTTAGCCCAGCTGTACATCCAAAAGATAGTAAGGTTATATGGAGTCCATCGACGATAATCTCGGATCGAGATCCGCGATTTATGTCATGTTTTTGGGGAGCCTTTTAAAAGGCGTTCGGTCAAAGCTGTGTTTAAGCTCAAAAGATAGTCAATCAGAAACCAAACCTTGGAAGATATGTTGAGGGCGTGCGTTTTGGATAGAAAGGGAAGTTGGGATAAGTACCTGCCACTTATGGAGTTCGCATATAACAACAGTTATCAGCGAGTATTGGTATGGCACCGTACGAAGCCTTGTATGGAAGGAAGTGCCAGTCCCTTTGTGTTGGCATGAACCTGGAAAACAAAGCATGTTGGGAGGAGGTAGTGAGGGAAACTGTGGAGCAAATCAAAAGGATTAAGGATAGAATCTTGACTGCCTAAAGTCGACAAAAGAGCTATGCGGACAAGCGGCAAAAGCCGTTGGAGTTCCAAGAGGGCGAACAAGTTTTCTAAGGATTACCCCCACTACAGGCATAGGTAGAGCCATACGAGTCAAAAATTTGAGTCCCATTTCTCGATCCTTTTGAAATTTTCAAGAGTCAGGGCAGGAGCTTACAAAATAGCCTTGCCTCCTAACTTATCTAATCTTCATGACGTCTTCCACGTCTCCCAGTAAAGAAAATACCAATCCGATCCTAGACATGTTTTAGAACCAGAGCATGTGAGTTAAAGGAGGACCTAACTTTCAATCTACCACCAATGAGGATCGTGGACCGTGGCATCAAGCAACTAAGGAACAAGTCCGTTCCTTGGTGAAAGTCGCGTGGGGGCGAGACAAGACGGAAGAATACACGTGGGAGCTAGAATCCGAGATGAGAGCGAAGTATCCTGAGCTTTCTAAGGTAACGAATTTCGAAGGTGAAATTCTTTAAGGAAGGGAGTAATGTAACGCCCAGATTTTCTCTTTGATTACAAATGACCGAAGTGCCCTAGGTTATTTTTGCCCGAAATTGGAGGATAGCCAGCCCGGCAGTCCTCGATTGGGTCAACTCAATGTTTGAAGGGGATTATAACTGTAGTGTTTGATATTCAAGGTGAAAATCTCGTTTTCGAACTTTCAACTCAAAATGACCAAAATACCCTTGTTGCATTTTACACGGGTAAATGTGCCGTTTGAGCCCAAAACTTTCCCAGAAGTTCGGAATGATGTTTTTGAGTGGTTTGTGATGGTTAGTCAGGCCAGGAGGTCTCGAGCAGTTTTAGTGCAAAATTACCATTTTGCCCCTAGAATAGTGTACAGTGAGCCTAATGATGCAATTAACCAAACCTAAGCAATATTAGGTTCTAATCGAAGATTAATTAATTTCAATAATTAATCTAGAGTCAAAATAATTTATTAAGGTTAATTAGAACCTAAGATTGCTTAGTTAAAATCTAATCTCATTCTTTGATTCAAGATTCCTAGTCATGGAATCTTGAATAGTAATTTCTCTCTCCAATTCCTTAAATCAAGGAATTGTGTCTATGATTTAATTTGACTAGAAAATGATTTTTAATTTGTTAATCTAGCAAGACCAACCCCTAAATCAAGTCTTGACAACCTTAATTAACCATTACCTCACCTAAACACTTTCTTACAAACTCCTAATCAAAACCTTAATCAAAGAAACACCTAAACACATCATTAAACCACAATTACATGAACAATTTCTTCATCCCCCTTGGCTGGAAAAACTGGCCAAATACATACCCTTTGAAATATGTCACATGTTGATTTTGTTTCACTCAAAGACCATACCTCAAGCCATACTTTGGACCATACCTAGCCATGCTTCCAACCATGCATTTGAATGACAAGTTTTTGAAGATATTTCCTCCCCAAAGGCCATGAAGACCGTCAGCCATTCCTCCCCTTGGCAGCCTCCATATTGCATTTTTTCTATAAATACCAAGCCTTAGAGAACTTGGTTACACTTTAGATCATTTCCAAGTTTAAGCTTTCTTGCAATTTTCTCTCTTTTCCTCTCAATCTCTCTTCATCTTGTTCTTCTTCCCCCACCACTAAAGAAACCTTTCCACCACCACAAACCACCACAAAACAACCTTGAACCACCACTCCCCCACTTCAAACCACCTCTCAAACACCAAACTTTTCCATTTCCAAGCTTACATCTTCAAGGAAAATTCATCTTCCTTGAGTTCCTCCCTTGGCCGAATTCTCATTATTATCCAAGAGAAGATTTTGTCTTCTCATTTCCTCAAAGAATCAAGCTTTCTTTCATCTCTTTCAAAACTTCATTTGGTAGGGGTTTATTTTCAAAGTTTTACTTGCTTTCTTTAAGAAAAGTTCTAGTTTCCTCTTGGTTTCAAAGCTCTTTCTTTTCCTCTTTCTCATTTCGGCCTTGGAGCCCTTTATGTGAAAAACTTTGGCTTGATGATGAGGTTTCAAGATAAATGCCATGTGAGAAACCTCTAAAGCTTGAAAACTTGGTCTTGGACCATACATGATTTCGATTTTTTCTTTCCTTTTCCTTACTCAAGATTTCGGTTCTCATTTCCTTTCCTCCTCAAAGATTTCGATTTTCATTCCTTTCTTTGTACAAAGTTTGATAAAAATGTTAAGTAGCTCACTAAAGGTTTTGTTTAAGAAAATTAATCATATGTTTTCAAAGAGCTCTAAGCTTACCCTTGCCAACCTTAAAGTTGGTTGGCCGTTCTAAGAGTTTACTCTAGATTGAAGCCCATGAGCAATAAAATAAAGAATATGAGTAGTTCTTTTTATGTTTGCTTTGATAAGTGTTGATGTTTATCTCTTAGTCCATTTTCTTGAGCTTGATGATGAAGTTCAAACCAAAGACTTCTTTGAAGAATTGGTGCTAAGAACTCTAAAGCTCACTTTATATTAAGATACATGTTGGGTTAAGGCTATTAATGTTCTTCTAAAGTCTTGCATGAGCTCTAGTTAAGATAAAATAAGTTTGCATTCATGTTTAAGTTTATGCCTTGCATATCATGTTTACTTTTGATGCCATCACTAAGCTCTCAAGAATAAATAAATGAACTTGCATTATCATGTTTAAATTTCCAAGCTTGCACTTCATGTTTATATTTCAAGTTATCACTTAATCTTTAAAGATAATAATGAGGTTGCATCTCATATTTATTTTATGCTCACTTTACTTTATAATGAAGAGTAAAATAAAGTGCATAGCATGTTTATGTTTATGTCATCACCTAAATACTCTAGAGCTCAAAGACTTGCCTAAGTATCATATATAAAGTTTTAGAAAATGAAAGTTTTAACCATGACAAGTGGATGTGTTTTAGTCATGGTACAATGATGGTTTTGATTTGTTAAAATGTGAGGATGTTTTCAAGGAAATGTTAGAAAGATGTTTTACATGGTCTCAAGGTGTTAAAGTAGCTTAGAATGTGTAAAAAATCATATTTTCTCAAATTTAGGTTCATAACGATTACCATCTTATGTAATCGATTACCAGAATGGTTACTCGAAGAATTTTAGGTTATGGTAATCGATTACCAGACAATGTAATCGATTACCAAGGCTGTTCCTCATGCCCAGAACTGGTTCTTGACTCTTGTAATCGATTACTGTTTATGTAATCGATTACCATGATGTTCTTCATTTTCAAGAACAGTTTTAGCCCTAAGTAATCGATTACCATCCTGTGTAATCGATTACCTGATGTTCCTCATACCTAGGACAAACCTAGGTTCTAGTAATCGATTACTAGGCCCATGTAATCCATTACCAGGCCACCCTTTTGAGTTCCTAAAATTATTCCAAGAGAAAACTAGCAACTTATATGCATTCAAATCATGAAATTATGTGATTATGTGAGCTATGCTTTTCGGTTTTGCCTTGATTGTTTGGCCACTGTGTTAATTATGTTTTATGGAGTTAAAATGTGTAAAATTATGTTTGAGTGAAGCAAGGACCGAATTTGAGAAGTTAGGAAAGAATAAGTAACTAGAAAGGACTTAAAATGAGAATTCTAGAACACTTAGACATAAGAAATGTAAATTTTGTTTCAGCATAATTGAATTTAAGGAAAATGGTTTATAATTGGTGCATATGTGTAGGAATCCCTAATAATTGGTTTAGGAATTGAATATAGAGCCTTAGGCGAAGACAGAATGTGGAAAGGGTCAAAGACGTAGAATTTAAACCGTAATCGAACTATACTATCCTGCTTAATTTATGCAATGCTGTTTGGAAGAGTTAGTAAGAATAAATATTAGAGAATTTCAAGTAATGATCCTTTAGGTGCATAAAAGATCTATTATGGGAGTTAGGATAATCAGAACACATGATTAAAACTCGAAAAGGTCAAGGCATAAGACATTGCAAGATAGGAGATATAATGTGAGTAAGTGACCGAGTGAACGAGTGTGTTTATGTTATCCTGAGAGTATTAATGTATATGCATATGATTGTGTGAACTTATGACGTAATTGATGTGATAATACGGCATGCCATGATTGACATGCATATGGATATAAGATGATGATGAAATGAATGAATATGTTTATGTGGCTTTTAAAGATTGGATTGACTGAGATATTGGATGAGTTATGTGTCATGACTCAAATTTGAGGAAATTCATTGTACAACTTATGCCTGCAATTTCCATCAAATTTGAGAGACTTAAAGAAGTTTTTGAAACTAAGATTTTGAATGTGACATGCCAGATGCATTTCTCCTGCTATGGTGAGGAGAAAGTAAAAGGTGGGGGGTATGGTCGGGAGCCATCCTGAAGACGAAGTCACTGGTCTTAACCGAGTTAATGCATTTTGTAAACTAGACGTACTTCTCCTGCTACGGTAGGAGAAGTTAAAACCATGAGGGCATAGACATTCCCTGCCAAAGCAGAGAAAGTCATGGTCTTAACCAGTTGATGCGTTTCGAGGAAGGAAAAAGTCCCATGATGGGTGATCCTTAGGCCCCATACCTGTAACGCCCAATTTTTACTTAATTTTTACTATCATTAGGAATTACCGAATTACCGTAGGTAAATATTATATAAAATTTGAGACCAAACAATCCTTAATAAAGGAATATAACGTTAGAAGAGAAGTTAGGAGCAATTCGTGCAAGTATTGCAAACCCCAATTTTCTGTACGTGTAAAATGACCAAAATGCCCTGAGGTTATTTTACTTAGAAAATGAGGATCGTGGGCCCCACCCATCCTCAAGGGGATGTTTTGATGTTAATAAGGGATTGTTTGTGTTATGTGTGTTAATAGAGGAGAAAAATCCTAATTTTGAGCTCGACGCGAAATGACCAAAACGCCCTTTTTTAAATCCGATTTGCGTGCCGCTTAGCCGAACCTCACTAAAATGTGTTAAAAGGTGTTTTTAAGCCATGATTAACCATTGGTTAAGCTCGGGTGGTCTCGGGCAATTTTTAAGTAAAATGACGTTTTGCCCCTGTCTTTGTAGTTTTACAAATTTTGAGATTTTTGATTCGTCAATGAAACCTAAGCAATATTAGGCTCAAATTAAAGCTTATTAAATTCTAATTACTAATCTAGAGTCAAAATTATTTATTTAGATTGATTAGAACCTAAAATTGCTTAAAACACCCAAATTGCTTAGTAATTCACTTAAACCCTTAACGTAAATTCTCTAAATTGCATGAATACCTTGCCTACACCTAAAAAATACATGGAACACACAAAATCCTCTTCCACAAGGCTGTAATGCACGAAATTATTGAGTAATAAGTCAGAAAATTATTACACAAAAATCCAAAGAATGAAAACAAAGAATCATGAAAACATGGAAACATGATTCCATGTTTTAAGCCACCAAACAAAATGATTTTTCTTCCTTATTTTTTTCTCTAATTTTTGGTCAGATTTCTTTCCTTCCTTTGTCCATTTATGAGCTGCAAAATCTCTATAAATAGGCATGCTTGAAGATAGTTTAGATGCTTAGTTCATAACTTACACAAATTCTAGTTTTAGGAGCACCAAAAG
Source organism: Dalbergia oliveri (assembly GCA_030441495.1). NCBI lineage: Eukaryota > Viridiplantae > Streptophyta > Magnoliopsida > Fabales > Fabaceae > Dalbergia > Dalbergia oliveri. The sequence continues at coordinate 4,205,225 of JAMLFY010000019.1, read as the reverse complement.
CTCTCATTTCCTCCTCCTCTTGGCTGAATTCTTTCTTCAAGTTTTCAAGAATATTTTCTTTCATTTCACTCAAGGAAACCAAGTTCTCTTCCTTTCCTTCAAATCAGATTAGGTAGGGAGTTGTTTTTAAGTTTATTTCTATGCTTTGCTAAGTGTTGTTCTTGGTTCAAAATGATGATTTCATGGATTTTCTCTAGTTTTTCCATTTGGTTTTCTTCTTCCTTTTTCTTTGAACAATTCAGCCATATGGCCTAGGTGGGACTAAGATGATGGCTTGATGATGAGGACCTTGAGGGTGGGTTGTGAATCCATCACAAGTTAGGCCTCTAAAGCTTGAAAGTTCCACTTGATGCAAAACTTTAAAGAATAATATTTTTATGATGTTTTTATGATCTTGAGTTTAGAACTTGAAAGATGTATTTTTCACTTTGTCTTGCTAAGATATATTGGGTTGAATTTATATTTCTCTAAAGTCTTGGAGGAGCTCTAGTAAAGAAATAAAATGAACTTGCATCCATGTTTAAGTTTATGCCTTGCATAACCATGTTTACTTTCTATGTCATCACTAAATTCTCAAGAATGAATAAATGAACTTGCATATTCATGTTTAAATTTCCAAGCTTGCATTTCATGTTTAAATTTCAAGTTGTCACTTAATCTCTAAAGATAATAAAGAAGTTGCATCTCATGTTTATTTTATGCTCTCACTTTATTTTATAATGGCTAAAAATCAATGCATGGCATGTTTATTTTATGTCATCACCTAAAAATCCTAGAGCTCAAAGACTTGCTTATGAATCATAAGCAAAGAAATGAGATAATTGGAGTTAAAGAATTTATTCTTTAAGAAGTCTTGAGAATTGGAGCTTAAAAAAAAAATGTAATTCTCATCCCCTCAGGTCCTATGCGGACTAGCGCTCGGTTGCTTAAGATTCTCTTCTCCCTCTCCTTGTCCTATGCGGTTACCCCGCTCCAGTTTCTTGCATCATGTTTATATTACAAGTTCTTGCATCATGTTTAATTTTTAAGTTATCACCTTAAATCTTAAAGATAAAGAAATAGAATTGCATATCATGTTTATAATTCCAAGCTATCACCTTATAAAGATAAGATTAAAATAAGGTTGCATAGCATGGTAATAATTCAAAGATGTCACCTAAATCTCTAAAGCTCAAGACTTGCTCCTTTTATCTTAAGTGAAATATTTAATTATGAACATTCTTTCAAGTTATAAATCGGTCCCATGGTTAAGTTAGGCCTAAAGTCCTATGACTTCTTTCAAGTTTAACAAAAAGAATTAGTTCTAAAAGAGTTTTAAAACTTTGTAAGAATTTTATGGGAAGCTAGTAATTTATGTGTACTTAAAATATGATTTGATGCTTATTAAGAATTTGGTGTCATTGATTGATTCCCTGGTTTATATGTTATAGTTGCTGTTGCAAACAATGAAAACTTATGCATGAAATAAAGACATATTCTATTACTGGAAGAAAGTGTATTACTTGTAAGAGTGCAATTGGAAAGATTCTGGCTAAGGAAAGATTTGGTATTTAAGCGTGTCCATTGTGACCCACCTCTCTTTCCTGGAATCTCCAGATGCATGATTACAATTGGTATATATTATTTCGGCATAAGACTATAAATGAGAAAATGTTATGATGATTATGAATGAAGAATTGTATTATGATATAACATGCAAAGACTTAAAGGTGACTCAAAATATATGAGAAAATGATCCTTTGGACCCATCAAACTATAGGCGGTGAAAAGGTGATTCTTGCCCCTAGTCTTTTCTCAAAAGGGTAGAGACGGAATTTTTACTTATCAAAAGGGATAAGTATGTGCTGGTGACGACTAGCAAGGTATGAGCTCATAACCTAGATTACTCCCAAAAGGGTGAAGTATAGGGTGGCCCAGGAAAATGATGATGAAAGTAACTTTAAGTCACCTAAGAAACTAAGTAAATGCATTATGTGAATATGATGTTCTGCTATGCATAGTATTTATGAGATGATGATGAGAAATATAATATTTGCTATGCATAGTATTATGAAATGATGATGAGGAATATGATGTGATTTTATGCATAACTATGTTATTATATATGAAAGGAAAAGTTCATTATAAACATGACATGCTAAGTTTATGATGCATTATAAGACGCATGATTAAAGGGACGAACCTCGGTAAAGTATATTTTCGAACTTAATAAATCAATCTTAGCATGCTCACTATTTCATAATAACCCGAGGTTCCTGGGGACGATGATGATGACACAATGCATCATGAGGTGAGTACCCTCTGAGATTCTTTTATAAGTTTCTCACTCCTCTATTTTTCTTTCCATCTCGTCTAAGAAACGAAGGAAGCGTTCGTGAATCACATTGAGGCTTAAGGATAGCTGAACTTGAATCCTGCTAGTTTCACTCGTATATTTCAGATATTTATCCCTATCCCTGAGTGTTATTACTAGGTGCCATTAATGGATGTCCTTCCATCCATATATTATTTATGTTTTATTAGATTGCCTACACTTAGTCTTATTCTGTTGGTAGGCAAAATATCTATATGATATGTAATTATGGATGCTGTATGATGGAGCCAATATATTATGATGTGATGTTTGTAAATTCCTATGTGTCTTTTAAATTTTGCTAAATCATTCACGTTAAGCGCGGCTCACGTTTTCAATTATGTTTAAAAAAAAAATGGCTCGTAATTTCACTAAGTATTTTCAAAGCATGATTAAGGAACTGAAGCAAAGAGTAAAGTCTAGTAATTAATCAGACCGCCTAGGTGTATTGGGTTAATTATTAGGGTGTTACAATACCCGTACTCGGAGTCGGGGTTATTGTGATTATGTTACGCTTATCAAGAGGATAAGTAAGAACTAGTGATGACTAGTTGAGGTATGAGCTCATAGTCTAGTTTTAAGGGTGTGGTTACTATTTTTGATACCTTTGTGTCACAAGTTTGAGAAAAAGAAAAGGATGTGAAGTTCCATACTTATGAAAGAGAAAGGTTTTCATGAGAAGTTACATGCCACTATGTGATGATTAATTACTAATGACATGTTTTATTGGTTTGCTTGTATAAGATATTGCCATGCATTCATGTTTCACTATGCTGCATACATGCATTAAAATTCATCATAAAAGACACTGACTTTGGATAATTACTTTCATAAAAGCTCATAATAGATCGTTTCATGTTAAATCTTTTTCATAATAAACCCAAGGTTCCTGGGACGTAAACGATGACATTAGGATAGGAGGATCCCTCCTGAGATTCTTTAGTAAGATTCTCACCCTCTTTATTTCTTTCTTGTTACGTCTTCAGATCTGATGGCGTTTCGTGATCTTCGTTGATACGCCGATTGGGAGGTGCACTTGACTTGGAGCATAGTCTTATCATTTTGAGGGTCGTTGTGTTGTCTCATTTTGCGTACATGGGATGCCCGTTACGCATCTAGTTTCCAGCTTTCACTTCACTCCTACCTCACGTATGGCAACGACCTGATCTTCGAGAGGACTAGACCCCGTGATGAGCAGACTCGTCGTACCGCCCTTGGTTTCGATGGTGCATGACTACCCCGAGTATGTTCCTCGCTCGAGGCGTTAGAGACCGACCCATTGGAGCATTCCCCCACCCACATCTATTCGGAAGATCTTCTCCTAGTTCCATGGACATCGCGAGAGGCAGTGAGGACAGGTGATGCAGAGGAGGCTAGCTCGATGCCTAGAGATGCACCCATATCAAGGAGGTCACATCGTCCCGCTTTTCGCTTGCACGCACCTGAGGGTAGTATCACCAATAGGTTTCGAGGGAGGGGTAGCTATAGTTGGGGTTTGATCTTTTGGGCTTCCCTGTACTTGTCATTTATGCTTTCTTTCTGTCTATGTTTCCTTTCCTGTATTTCTTGTTCTATGTATTACAAGCTCTGCCCATTCTTATGTGGGTATGACTTTATGTTTTTATATTTCAGTTGATGTATCCAACTATGTATCAAGCTATGTTATCTAATATATTATGGCATTTGCTTATATGAATGGATGTGTTCTTTATTGCTTCCAATTGTATGTTTAATTCCTTGCTTTACGTTTTGCTCATGATAGTATACGACGGCTCGCATTTTGTTTCACATATTTCAAAAAAAAAAATTTACCTATTTCGCTAAGTAATTTTAGAAATGAATTTAAAAGGAAGTAATAACTAATAATTAATCTTAATATGTCCTAGGCATATTGGGTTAAATATTAGGTGTTACAAGTACTCTCCATGCCTAATACCAACTCCACATATTAAAAACCACCATTGCAACAAACACCCATTCTTTAAGTCCTGTTTCCTATTTTCTTCCACTCCAGCTTCAATGACTTCCTTCATCAAAATGCCTTCCTTCATCAAAGAATCTTGAAATATCTTCTGCATCCTTCTTTGATTGCTTCCTGATGAAAACAAGCTCCTGTCTTTCTTCACACCAAGCCTTTTCCAATCATTCGTTTATGAAAACGGTTAAGATCGATACTACCCATAGAATCTTGTGTGCACTTCGACCTCTAGCCACAACTTTCAATATGCTACTTCTTTTTGGCCCCACTTAGCTTCTGCATTGACATATGAATAAATCACTATTCAACCCCTTTGACAATGCCATCAAGGTTGTGATAGTGATGCAATATGTAACACCCTAATATTTATGTATTCAAGTTAATTATTAGTTATTACTCTTTTGTCTAGTTCTTAACTTTAGTTTTAGAAAATACTTAGGAAAATATGGGTAAAATTTTTCTTTGATAAACAAAAAACGTGAGCCATATGCACGCTTAAAGTAAACTACATCGTTGCCTTGAAATAATCATTAAGGGAAATCATGACATATCAACTAAAACATAAAACCATAAATGAAACAACATCAAGTTAGACATATAAATAGTTCTCAGACAAGTAGTAGTTGCATTAATAATTATCCGTGCATAACATGAAGAAACATAAAAAAAATACATCAGATTTCCATCTACAGTGCATCTAAAATAGATAACCTCAAAGAGCAAAAGAAGGCTATCCTAAACAGGGTCGATTGTGTGCACCAAAGTCAGTGCGACTCCTACTCTTGCCAATCAAAAGGAGGTACATAACTAATCCCTAAGCCAATTTGGCCGAGATGGCCAAGCGAATGAGAGGTCTGGCATGCGCTCCATGACGGGGTCCTACCCTACTCCTCAAAGGGGTTGTGTCAGTATCCGCCTAACTCCATGGGTACGGTGGAGGAGGAACCAATGGATGGGATGTATTGTCTTGAAAGGGTCGTCTCAGAATGAGTTGAGGGTGAGCAGGGAATGTACTTCGGGTAGGCACAAATGGCGGAGGCAGCATCGGGGGTATGACGAATACCTCAGGGGCATGTATGCTGAAGAGTAAGCCGTAGCGAAGGGCGAAGTGAGCGAATCGAAGCTGGTAACTACTGGGCAAAAGGGCGATGAGAAAAACGAACATGCACACGAAACAACGACCCACAAAATGGTATGATTGGTGTGTAACGTCAAAATGAAGCTCCCATGTCGGCGCATCAATGTAAATCACGAAGGCTGCCATTGTCCTCTGAAGATGTGATGAAAGTAAAGATAAAGGGGGTGCGAAACTTGGTAAAGAATCTCGAAGGTATTCTCCTATCTTGGTGTCATCATCTACGTCCAGGAACCTGGGTTTCTTAAAAAGGTGAACATGCATAAGATCCAATTTTAAAGTTCTAAAGTACTATTTATCGAGGCCAATTTATTTTAGTATGCATCTTGGACGTCATGAATGCAACATACTTTATATTGAAATGCATGGCAATGCAAGGTATGATATACTAATTCCAATCATAAAAGATGCTCATAGATCATGCTGTAATGCCAGAATTTTTCCTTTGAGTACAAATGATCAAAATGCCCTGAGGTCATTTACCTAATTCAAGGATAGGCAACCTCAACTGGTCAACTCAATGTTTGAAAGGGATTATAATTGTAGTGTTTGTTATCCAAGGTGAAAATCTCATTTTCTAAACTTTCAACTCAAAATGACCAAAATACCCTGTAGCGTTTTACATGGGTAAAGGTGCCGTTTGAGCTCGGCATTTTCCAGGAGTTGGAATGATGTTTATGAGTGGATCATGATAGTTAGTAGGCCGGGAGGTCGAGCAGGTTTAGTGTAAATTACCATTTTCCCCTAAAACAATGTACAGTGAGCCTAATGATACAATTAACCAAACTTAAGCCTAAGCAATATTAGGCTCTAATCGAATATTGGTTAATTTTGATAATTAATCTAGAGACAAAATGATTTATTAAGGTTAATTAGAACCTAAGATTGCTTAGTTAAACTCTAATTTCATTCTTAGATTCAAGATTCCTAGTCATGAAATCTTGAATAGTAAATTCTCTCTCCAATTCCTTAAATTAAGGAATTGTGTCTATGATTTAATTTAACTTGAAAAGAGTTTTTAATTCATTAATCTAGCAAGATCACCCCTAAATCAAGTCTTGACAACCTTAATTGACCATTACCTCACCTAAACACCTTCTTACAAACTTCTAATCCAAACCTTAATCAAAGATACACCTAAACACATCATTAAACCATAATTACATGAACAATTTCTCCTCCCATTTGGCTGCACATGCTGGCCAACTACATACGCTTCCATTTGTGTCACATGTTGATTTTGTTTCACTCAAAGAACCATACCTCAAACCATACCTTGGACCATACTTAGCTATACCTCCAACCATGCCTTTGAATGACTAATGTTTGAAGATATTTTCCTCCCCAAAGGCCATGAGAAGCCGTTGGCCTTCCTCCCTATTTCAACCTCAATGTTTCATTTTTTCTATAAATACCATGCCTTAGTGAACTTAGTTATACTTTAGAACCTTTGCTAAGTTCAAGCTTTCCTGCAATTCTCTCCTTTTCCTCTCAAATTCTCTTTATCTTGTTTTCTTCCTCCACCACCAAAGAGACCTTCCCACCATCACAAAACACCACAAACAACCTTGAACCACCACTCCCCACCTCAACCCACCTGTCAAACACTAAGCCTTTCTACTCCCAAGTTCACACTTTCAAGGAAAATTCACCTTTCTTGTGTTTCCTTTTTGGCCGAATCACCACCATCAAAGAGAAGATTTTTTCTTCTCACTTCATCAAGAACCCAAGTTTTCTTTCATCTCATCCAAGACTTCTTTTGGTAGGGGTTTATTTTCAAAGTTTTGTTTACTTTCTTTAAGAAAAGTTTTAGTTTTCTCTTAATTTTCAAAACTCTTTCTTTTCTCCTTTTCATTTTGGCCTTAGAGCCTTGTTGATGAGAAAAACTTTGGCTTGATGATGAGGTTTCAAGATAATGGTCTTGTGGATACCATGTGAGAAACTTCTAAAGCTTGAAAACTTGGTCTTGGACCATACATGATTTCGGTTTCCTTTTCTTTTCCTTGCTCAAGATTTTGGTTCTCATTTCCTTTCCTCCTCAATGATTTCGGTTTCCATTTCTTTTATTTGTACAAAGTTTAATAAAAATGTTAAGAAACTCACTAAAGGTTTTATTTAAGAAACTTAATCACATGTTTTCAATGAGCTCTAAGTTTACCCTTGCCAACCTTAAAGTTAGTCGGCCATTTTAGAGTTATTCTAGATAGGAGCTTGTGAGCAATAAAATAAAGAATATGAGTAGTTCTCTTTATGTTTGTTTTGATAAGTGTTGATGTTTATCTCTTAATCAATTTTCCTGAGCTTGATGATGATGTTCAAACCATAAGACTTCTTTGAAGACTTGGTGTTAAGAACTCTAAAGCTCACTTATTATTGTTAGATACATGTTGGGTTAAGGCTATTGATGTTCCACTAAAGTTTTGCATGAGCTTTAGTTAAGATAAAATAAGTTTGCATTCATGTTTAAGTTTATGCCTTGCATATCATGTTTACTTTTTGATGCCATCACTAAGCTCTCAAGAATAAATAAATGAACTTGCATTTTCATGTTTAAATTTCCAAACTTGCACTTCATGTTTATATTTCAAGTTATCACTTAATCTTTAAAGATAATAAGGAAGTTGCATCTCATATTTATTTTATGCTCTCACTTTATTTTATAATGAAGAATAAAACAAGGTGCATAGCATGTTCATGTTTATGTCATCACTTAAATATTCTAGAGCTCAAAGACTTGCTCAAGTATCAAAAGTAAAGTCTTAGAAAATGGAAGCCTCCTTGAATGCTATCTCGGCCTTGTGATGATGATGATGGACTTGGTATGAGTTGCATCTAATCACAAGTGTCAATAGCCTATGTCTTGAAATCTTTCTAAGCATAGGTGAATTTAGAGAATATTATGAACATGATTTTATGCTTTAAATCTACCCTATGGGCAAAATCATTTAGCTACTGCCCTTACTCACATTTACATGATTTTAATGAGATAAATTAGTTTCTAAAAGAGTTTTGAGTTCCTAAAATTATTCCAAGAGAAAACTAGTAACTTATATGTATTTAAAATGATGAATTCATGTGATTATGTGAGATATACAATTCGGTTTCTGCCTTGTTTATTTGGCCACTGTATTGATGCTGTTTTATGGAGTTAAAATGTGTAAAATTGTGTTTGAGTGAGGCAAGGACCGATTTAGGAATGTTAGGAAAGAACAAGTAACTAAAAAGGACTTAAAATGAGGATTTAGAACACTTAAGCACAAGAATTATAAATTCTGTTTTAGCAAAATTGAACTTAGGGAAAATGGTTTACAATTAGTGGATATGTAAAGGAATCTCTGATAATTGGTTTATGAATTGAATATAGAGCCTAGGCGAAGACGGAACTTAGAAAGGGTTAAAGACGTAGATTCTAGAACCCCATAACCGAATAATAACCATCATACCCAATCGGTGAAAGGCTGTTTGGAGGTGTTAGCAAGCATAAAAATTAGAGAGAATTACAAGTAATGATCCTTCAGGTGCATCAGAGATCTGTTATGGGTGTTAGGATAACTAGAAAATGAGTTTTAAGACCCGTAAGGGTCAAAGCATAAGATACTATAAGATAGGGAAGATGATGAGAGTAAGTGACCGAGTGAACACATAGTTATGATATATCGAGAGCATATGAAAGTATTAATGGCATATGTATGAGAATATGTGAACTTATGATGCGATTGTTATGATAATATGGTATGTTATGATTGAGATGTAGAAGGATATGAGATAATGATGAAATGAGTAACATGTTTATATGATTTTAAAGCTTTGCTTAGCTGAGACATTGAATGAGGAAGCATGTGTTAAATGAGTTATATGGCATGACTCAAATTTGAGGAAATTCGATGTAAGCCATTGTGCTATCGAATTTCCATCAAATTTGAGAGACTTAAAGAAGTTTTTGAAAGTAAGATTTTAAAAGTGACATGCCGAGACGCATTTCTCCTGCTGAGTGAGAGAAAGTAAACCCATGGGGGGTATGGACGCTGAGCCATCCGAAGCGGATAAAGTCAGTGGTCTTAACCAGTTGATGCATTTCGTATATTAGACGTACTTCTCCTGCTGAGGAGAAGGTAAAACCGTGAGGGCATTGACATTAGTTTGCCAAAGTAGACAAAGTCATGGTCTTAACCAGTTGATGCATTTCGAAGAAGGAAAAAGTCCCATGATGGGTGATCCTTAGGCCCCCTACCCGTACTCTGGAGAGATTTTTGTGATTATGTTACGCTTATCAAGAGGATAAGTAAGAACTAGTGACGACTAGTTGAGGTATGAGCTCGTAGCCTAGTTTAGGGTGGCAATAATTCTAGGTTTGATACCTTTATGTCACAAGTTTGAGAAAAGAGAAAAGGATGTAAAGTTCCATAGTTACAAAAGAGAAAGGTTTTCATGAGAAGTTACATGCCACTTATATGGTGATAAATTTTTAATGTCATGTTTTTATTGGTTTATTTATATAAGGTATTGCCATGCATTCATGCTTTCCTATGTTGCATTCATGTATTAAGATTCATTATAAAAGAAAACACGAACCTTGGATAATTACTTTTATAAAACCTTATAATAGACCATTGCATGTTAAATCTTTTCATAATAAACCCAAGGTTCCTAAGGCGTAAACGATGACATTAGGATAGGAGGTTCCTGCTAAGATTCTTTAGTAAGATTCTTACCCCTCTCTCTCTCTTCCATTACGTCTTCAGATCTCGATGGCGACGTTCGTGGTCTTTAGTGACACGCCGATCTAGGAGGTGTATTTTGACCCGGATCAGTAGTCATATCATTTTGAGGGTCGTTGCTGTCCGCATTTTTGTGGACATGGGACGCTCGTTCACCCATCCAATTTCCAGCTTTGCCTTACTCCTACCTCACCGTATGGCGATGACATGATCTTTGAGAGGACCTGACCCCACGATGAGCAACTCCATGCCGTCCATCATCCTTCGCGACTAAAGCCTACCAGGAATGTAACGACTCACCTTTTTGTCTGATAAAATAATTAATTGCGAGTAATTGGTAGGGATTTTAAAAATTTCGCAGACGGTTATGATTGAAACAATATAAGGATTCACAAAAAATTATAAAAAAAATAATAATAATAATTAAAAAAAAAACGAAAATTCATTTAATATTATTAAAAATTCAATATAATAATATTATAACAAGATATAGAATACGACCTATAAGTGGTATAAGAACATTAAAAAATAATGATAAGGTTAAATATATGTTTTTAACCCAAGTAGAATTCTTAGGTATCAATGGGTACCAAAATGGTAATAATTACACCAAAAGTGGTAATAATTAAACCAAAACATTGAGTTTAGTAAAAATAACGGATATTATTGGATTCCAAATAATTTTTACTTATGACAATTAAATAAATATAGATATTCCTAATTGATACAAGACAAATCGATCGGAAATAATACTTGCCTTACTTTCTCTCCAAGTTAAGGCAATTATAAAATGAAAAAGAAACAAAAAAATCACATTTGTTTCTGAAGAGTTCAGAACTCACGCTTTTCCTTTGTTCTTCTTTCTTCCTTCTTTGTTCTTCATTTTCTAAGTTTTCTCTTTGGGCAAAACTCCATCAAAACACCATAATCTCAAAGGATACTCATAGGTAAGCTTCTAAACTTCTTCAAGAACATTTTCTTTACATCAAGATCAATTAAAAACTTTGTTTTTCCCTTGCTTTTGGTCCTAGTGGCAGCACAAATAAGGGCTGGAATTTGGGGTTTTGAGGGTTGATAAGTTAGGGAAAAAGCTTGAGAAAGGTAGGAAAATTATCCTAGTCTCTTACTTCATGATGTTTAGCTATTTTGCTAAGATAAATGCTTGATTTTCTTGGTGTTATGATGCTGAAATCTGAACCAATTTAGGGTTTATGATTGCTTGAGTTATGATGGAATTGTTTATGTTGAAATCAGAATTTTTTTCTAGCAACTACATGTGTTGGAATTGATAGATATGGAAGAATACATCAAGAACAACTATTGTGAACTTGCTGAAAAATCTGAAACCAATTCTTAGAATCTATGATGGACTAAGTTGTGATGAGATTTTGTATACAAACAACCAGAATTTTATTTCAGAAATTTCAGAATTTATAAGTGCTTGGATTGTTATGAAATCTTGTGTATTAGAATTTCATGTGCTGGAATTTTTAGTGTGCTGAAATTTTACAGCACTAAATCTTGGTTTGCATGATATAAGAAGTGCTATAAGTGGGTATGTGCTAAAGTCTTATGTGCTGGAATTTTCTCAGTAACTCTTGAGTTGTTTTATCTTGCTATACATAATGATCAAGCTTGAAAAAAAGAAAATGGCAGCAAAACTTGGGTTCTTTCCCTTGAAATTTATAAGAATTTCGTCATGAAGAATTTCACAAGTTATGACGATATAAAATCTCATAAAAGGTTTAATAGATTTTACAGAATATCTCATAAGAATTAAGGAGATTTCAAGAAAATCTCAAGCAAGAGTATGAGATATAGAATTGTTAGGAAGAGATTTCTCAGAATCATAAGGTTCCCCTAAGCCAAAATTAAAGATCTTTATAAAAAGGGAAATTTTAAGAAATAAGCCTTATGTAATGTTAATTGCTTAGTGGTAAGCTCATGGATTCACGGGTAGTAGTAGACGTGCTACGCCCTTAGAACTATATCAGGTTGTAATCGACGGCGTTACTTTGTTATGAGAAAGGGATGTCCTAGAAAGAATAGCGAGGCTATTCAGATGAGATGTAGTAGACGTACTCCATCTAGTGAACTATATCAGGTTGTAACGCGACGTTACATCGTTGACAGTACGATCCAGAAGAATATAGAAGAGTCCTATGGGTTCTACCATTAAGTTAACATTTTCTAATAAGAAATTAGATCATAAGAAATAATGACACTAATTAATGAGACCATTACATAAACCACCACATATTACATTGCTTATTTTGCATTAAGTTGAATATCATTGAGTAATAGACGGGTGTTTCCTCCTGGGAATTGTTGATTCTCATTCCTGCGTGATGTATTTTATATAGATGGCCTCAATCGTGTTCTTCCTAGAGATGCCTAATGTGCAGTGGCACTACGACAGGAGCTAGGGTCACTGTACCTGTTCCTAGTCAATCCGTATTTATGTACTTTCGCTCGCCGTTTGCTACTCCTGTTATGAGTCCTACTTTTGATCCAGCGTCCCCTTTCCTGCCTTTCGCTGTATATGTTCGATGCTGAGTCTAATCCTTAGAGGAGACATCTTCTAGTTCCTCTACTCCTTTGGGTAGCGGAGGTGGAGGGCTATTCAGCTGACGTGCCTAATGGGCACTACTCTCCACTCGCTTGATCTACTATGGTGTACCTAGTTTGTTGATAGATGTCGTATGCTTAGAGTCCTCACATTATCTGACTATCATGGCTCTTATGTTTGACCTTTTGACGAGCCGTAACTGAGGGAGTTAGGTTTATCTATACATAGTTGGCTGTATTTTGTTAGGCCCTAACCTAGATTAGGGGTCTCTATGAGGACCAGGGGTAGGGTTGTTCAAAGTAAATATGTAATTAGGTGTGAATGTATATACTATGCTTATATGACTTAACTGACTATGGACGTGATATAAAAATGTAAATTATTGTGTGACCAACTTCTTAGGATGCGTATTGTTTTCCCAATATTTCTATACGACGATTATTATGTTGAAAGGATTGCGATATGCAAAAGAAAAAAAAATTAGTATAGCTTTTAGTGCAAGGCTCATATTTATTACAACACCTACGCATAAAATTCCTATGAATGAGAAAGATAAAGTCTATAAAGTAGTTATGAGTAACAACTACTTACTCTAATGTTATGACTCGAGCATAGCACTATAGTAGGATGGGTGTTTCACAAGTACGTCCCACTCATCGCGTCCTGAGGTTGACTTGTTTGAGGACTCCCTGCCTGAGGTTCTCTCCTAAATCCGTGGGACATGGGTAGTGGGATCTATCACCCAGGAGGCTTGCAAGGCGAGTGTTGTAACACCCCAATTTTTATTTTTACTGTTCGTTTAGAATTACCGAATTACCCTAGGTAATTTTTCATATAATTGAGACCGAACAATCCTCAATAAAGGAATATAACATTAGAAGAAAGGTTAGGAGCAATTCGTGCGAAAGTTGCAAACCCCGAATTTCTGTACGTGTAAAATGACCAAAATGCCCTGAGGTTATTTTACTCAAAAATGAGGATGAGGGCCCCACCCGTCCTCAAGGGGATGTTTTGATGATAATAAGGGATTGTTTGTGTTATGTGTGTTAATAGAGGAGAAGAATCCTAATTTTGAGTTGACGCGAAATGACCAAAACACCCTGGCTATTTTAACTATTGCGTGCGACTTAGCCCGAACCTCACTAAAATTTTTTAAAACATATTTTTAAGCTATGATTAACCATTAGTTAAGCTCGGGTGGTCTCGGGCAATTTTTAAGTAAAATTACCATTTTGTCCCTTTTTTGAGTTTTACGAATTTTGAGATTTTTGATTCGTATAGCGAAACCTAAGCAATATTAGGCTCAAATTAAAGGTTATTAGATTCTAATTATTAATCTAGAGTCAAAATTATTTATTTAGATTGATTAGAACTTAAAATTGCTTAAAAACACTCAAATTGCTTACTAATTCACCTAAGCCCTTAATTGTAAATTCTCTAATTTGCAAAGATACCTACCTACACTTACATAATACATGGAACACACAAATTTTATCCTCCTTGGGCTATAATGCACGAAATTATATGGCCTAATATGCATCATAAAATTTGTCAAACTTGGCACAAAACTCAAGGTATGAAAACAATGAATCATGTTTCATGATTCCATGTTTTAAGCCACCAAACAAGATGATTTTTCTTCCTTGTTTCCTCCTCAAATTTGGTCAGAATTTCCTCCTTTTCTTGTCCATTCATGAGCTCCAAAATCTCTATAAATAGGCATGCTTAAGGAGTCTTAAAAGCCTTGCTCATAATTGCACAATTTCTAGTTTTTACAAAGCACAAAAACTTTCTTTCCTCCTCCCTTGGCTGAAACTTCTTCTTCAATTTCTCAAAGAGATTTTCTTTCATTTCACTCCAAGAAACCAAGTTCTCTTGCTTTCCTTCAAACCACATTAGGTAAGGAGTTGTCTTTAAGCTTATTTCTATGCTTTGCTAAGTGTTGTTCTTGGTTCAAAATGATGATTTCATGGACTTTCTCTAGCTTTTCCATTTGGTTTTCTTCTTTTTTTTTTCCTTTGAACATTTCGGCCATAAGGCCTATATGGGAATATGATGATAGCTTGATGATGAGGACCTTGAGTGTTGGTTGTAAATCCATCACAAGTTAAGCCTCTAAAGCTTGAAAATTCCACTTGATGCAAAACTTTAAAGAATGTTATTTTTATGATGTAAAAATAAAGATCTTGAGTTTAGAACTTGAAAGATGTATTTTTCACTTTGTCTTGCTAAGATATATTAGGTTTCTCTAAAGTCTTGGAGGAGCTCTAGTAAAGAAATAAAATGAACTTGCATCCATGTTTAAGTTTATGCCTTGCATAACCATGTTTACTTTCTATGTCATCACTAAATTCTCAAGAATGAATAAATGAACTTGCATTCTCATGTTTAAATTTCCAAGCTTGCATTTCATGTTTATGTTTCAAGTTGTCACTTAATCTTCAAAGATAATAAAGAGGATGCATCTCATATTTATTTTATGCTCTCACTTTATTTTATAATGGCTAAAAGAATCAATGCATGACATGTTTATTTTATGTCATCACTTAAAGATCCTAGAGCCCAAAGACTTGCCCAAGTATCACAAACAAAGTTGGAACCATGGTAATAAGAACTCTAAAGCTCACTTTCAACTTCCTTAAGATTATTGGAGTCAAAGAATTCATTCTTTAAGAAGTCTTGAGTTTGGAGCTTAATAAGATGTAATAAGAATTCTCTTCTTCTTTGGTCCAGTGCGGACTCGCCACTCCTATTTCTTAAGATTCTCTTCTCCCTCTGGTCCAATGTGGACTACGCCACTCCAGCTTCTTGCATATCATGTTTATAATTCCAAGTTATCACCTTATAAAGACAAGATTAAAATGAGGTTTCATAGCATGTTTATGATTCTAGTTATCACCTAAATCTCTAAAGCTCAAGACTTGCTCCTTTTATCTTAAGTGAAAATTTTAATCGTAAAGATTCTTTCAATGTATAAATCGGCCTCATGATTAAGGTAGGCCTAAAGTGATTTTAAATAAGTTACTGATTTAGTTCTAAAATTTCTTTCAAGAGTAACAAAAAGAATTAGTTTTTAAAAGAGTTTTAAGGCCTTGCAAAGATTTTACGGGATACTAGTATCTTACTTGTACTTAAAATGTGATTTTAAGCAATTATGTGAGGTTCATGATTCAGCCACTTCTAAGTTTAGTACTACTGTATGATGATGGTTTAATATGTTTGAAGTTGTGATAATTTGGTTTATTGCTGAAGGAACGATTCTATGCATGTTAGAAATAAAACTAGCTTCCAAAAAACCGTAAAAGCAAGATTTCTAGAACTCTAGAAAATGAAATTTATGCATTCTGTCAGAACCTTTAGCAGCCTAAGAACCAGGTTCTATTATGTTTAGATAAGGGAGAATGATTCATAATTGGTTTAGTAATTAATTTTAGCACCATAAGGAAAGGATAAAAAAAGGGTTAAAAATGCAACTTCTAGTACCGTGAAGCCTTAAATATAACTTGCTGCCTATGTTGTCCCATATAGTTTAATAATGTTCTTAAGGCTTATAATTAATGGTAATGATGATAATGAATCCTTTAGATGCATGATTAATTAGTTTGATAATTGAGGTTACCCGATTCTAAAGTTTTGGTTGTTTAAGACAATTTTCAGTAAGAATTTATGATGATGGTTCTTTGAAGTTTGAAATGATAAGTCTATGTAGTGATTTGATGCTTATTAAGTATTTGATATCATTGAATGATTCCCTGGCTTGCATGTTATAGTTGCGTTGCAAACAATGAGAATGTTTATGCATCCTGATTATGAATTGAGAGTTGTATTATGATATAACATGCAAAGATTTAATGGTGACTTAAATTTATATAAGAAAATGATTCTTTGGACCCATCAGACTATAGGTGGTGAAAAGGTGATTCTTGCTCCCTAGCCCGTTCTCTCAAAAGGGTAGAGGGATTTTAACTTATCAAAAGGGATAAGTATATGCTAGTGACGACTAGTAAGGTATGAACTCATAACCTAGATTACTCCCAAAAGGGTGGAGTATAGGGTGGCCCAGGAAAATGATGATGAAAGTAACTTTAAGTCACCTAAGAAACTAAGTAAATGCATTATGTGAATATGATGTTCTGCTATGCATAGTATTTATGAGATGATGATGAGAAATATGATGTTCTGCTATGCATAGTATTATGAAATGATGATGAGGAATATGATGTGATTTTATGCATAACTATGTTATTATATATGAAAGGAAAAGTTCATTATAAACATGACATGCTAAGTTTATGATGCATTATAAGACACATGATTAAAATGACGAACCTCGGAAAGTATATTTTCGAACTTAATAAATCAATCTTAGCATGCTCACTATTTCATAATAACCCCGAGGTTCCTGAGGACGATGATGATGACACGATGCATATGAGGTGAGTACCCTGAGATTCTTTTATAAGTTTCACTCCCTCTTCTTTCTTTCCATCTCATCTTCAGAAAGTGATGGTGATGTTCGTGATTCCTGTTGATGCTCTCACCTGGTAGATGTACTTGATCTGGTGAACCAGCTTATTATCCTTGAGGAACGTATCGCTAAACTTTGCGCGTAAGCTTGGATATCTATTCCTATCTCTGAAGTGTTATTAGTAGGTGCCGTTAATGGATATTTTTCCATCCATATACTATTTATGTTGGTTTGATTGCCTACACCTAGCTTAACTCGTTGGTAGGCAAAATATCTATGTGTTAAGTAATTATGGATGTTATATGATGGAGCCAATATGATGTGATGTGATGTATTTAAATTCTAATATGTCTTTTTATATTCCGCTAAATCGTTCACGTTATGCGCGCTCACGTTTTCAATTTATTTTTTTAAAAAAAATGGCTCGTAATTTCACTAAGTATTTTCAAAGCATGATAAGGAACTGAAGCAAAGAGTAAAGTCTAGTAATTAATCAGATACGACCTAGGCGTATTGGGTTAATTATTAGGGTCTTACAAGTGTGACAGCTCGAGAGGTGCCTGCTGAGGAGGTCATGTTGTTCCCACTCCGCATGCCCACGCCCCCACTTCGTTGGGCACGGAGGAGCTCAGAGGTTGGACATATTCCCCATTGCCAAAGGACCAGGATCACCAGGAGGTTTAGAAGGGGGTAGCTATAGCTGGGTTTGATCTTTTGGGGCTTCCCTATACTTGTTGCTTATGTTTTCCTTTCTGTTTATGTGTTTTCCTTTTCTATGTATGGTAACTCTCCATTTTATATGGGTATGACTTTATTTAGTTTTTCAGTTGATGTATCCAGAATCATGTATTCAACTATATTATTTAATATTATGATGTTTGCTTCTATGGAGGAATGTGGTCTTTATTGCTTTTAAATTGTGTGTTTAAGTTCTTTTGTTTTACGATTTGCTCATGGTAGTACGCGATGGCTTACGTTTTGTTTTACATGTTTCAAAAAATTTTTTACCCATATTTTCTGCTAAGTATATTGATAAAAGGAATTTAAAAGAGTAATAACTAATAATTAATCTCAATACGTCCTAGGCGTGTTGGGTTAAATATTAGGGTGTTACTTTTTTATAACATCCCTCCAGTTTATGGATTGACAACTGTCCCCAAACCAACACGGGTCTTTCAGCGTGCTTTATCCTCACTCACACGTTTCCTGGAAAACTTCCTAGAAGGTCACCCATCCAAAATTACCCCAAGTCAAGCACGCTTAACTATGGAGTTCTTTCGTGAAGGGTTACTGAAAAGGAAGATGCATCTTTATGGCATAGGTAGTACCAATCAATTCATATAAGCCCTAACTGTATAGTCCCATACCTATCCTCAGGATCCTCTCATTCGGTGTGTAATTGGTTCATTCATGTACCCTCGCTTGGAGGCAGGAGCCGCTCCTTGTCCGTGCCTTCTGATTCCGATCACTCCTGCCTCATCCCGGGCATTACAATAATAACTATAACATGACTTTCTTCCACTTATCTTTTAGGTGACTTAGATTAATTCTTTCCTTCATTTAGGGCCACCCTATTTCTCTCGCCTTTTGAGTGCTTTAGGTTATGAGCTCATACCTCACTAGTCATTACTAGCATAATCTTATCCTATGATAAGTTAACACCCGACTCTTGGAGTGCGGGATAGGGGGCAATATGATCACCTTTCATAACCTTTAATTTGGGGAGTCCAAAGGATCATTTCGTTATTGGATCACCTCTCATAACCTTTAATTTAGGGAGTCTAGAGGATCATTTCCATATTTTTTATATCACCTTTGTATTAGCATATTATGTTAAGATGCAAAGTCATAACCATATCATATACTTTTCTCATGCTCTTTTGAACCTTGTGCAACTTTAAAATATTCCAGGTGAAATTATAACTAAACATGTAAGACCTCAATTTCATATAATTCCTCAAACATATGGAAAATCACAACATTTTACAGAATAGGTAATTTCGTCACCTCATAAACGATTTAACCTCTAAATCGGGTAGAGCCAACTTTCATATTTTTAATTTTAGATTGTTCTTATAAATAAGTCGTATCCTTATGGCAACACAATAAGTAACCTTAGATCAGTAGCAAAAATTAGAGAGCTTAACAAAAGGATGTCTACATTTAAATAAGATATATATATTCCCTGAGTCAAAGTTCTCATGTGAGTTGAAATGGTGAGTCTTGAGTACTAGGTTAATCAAGTGATGACATAATTTTAAACATGCAATGCAAGCTTCATTTTTAATCTTGGCATTATAAGGCGATGGCAAGAAAAACATAAGTATGCTATGGAAAGCTTTGAATTTAAATATGAGAATGCAAGCTCTAGTTTTAAATCTTTAAGTTTAGGTGATGACTTAAAAAATAAATATGCTAGACAAGAAATGTAGACATGAGTGCAAGTTTAATTCTTTATTTTAGTGCTCTAGGCCACTTAGAGTATTCACTTTAAATCAACAATCAACTTTAAGGTTGAAATAGGTAGGCTTCGAGTTAATTATTTAGGTGATAACATAAATGTAAACATGAAATACAAGGCTTAAATATAAATATGCAATGCAAGGACTTGAAATATAAATATGAATGCACGCTTTTATTTCTTTGAGTCCTAGGCTCAAGACTACCATTTAACATAATATCTTCATTTGTTAAAAACTCTTAAAAGTGAAACCTTCAAGCTTTAGAGGTCAAATAAATGATGGTTTTGCAGCCAACACCCAAGATCCTCATCATCAAGCCATGGTTTCTTCATTATATAGGCCACCAATGCTGAAAATAAAGAGGAAAGAAAAGGAAAATAAGAAATCGTAAATGTGGAGGAGGAAGGAAGAATCAATATTACAACATCTTAAACCAAAGGTAAAACAAAAGAAAAGAATAGCAATCTTTAAAACAACTCCCTACCAAAGATGTTTTTTCTTTTGAAAAGAGAAAGGCTTGGTCTTGAAAATGTGATGAGAAGAACAAATCTTCCTTGGTGCTAATGTGATTTCGGCCAATAAGAAAAGAAAAGGAAGAAAGGTTTGTCTTGGGTTTTTGCTCTTGGAAGTGGAGAGGTTATGTGTTTAAAGGAATATTTATGGTGCTTGTGTGGTGGTTTGGGGTTAGAAAATGGTGGAGGATGGTGGCTCTTGGAAGTATGAAGAAGAAGGAGAAGAAGAACTCTTTGAGCTTAAAGAAAGAAAACTTGAAGTTGTAAGTATGAGCAAGCGTTTTTTCAAGCTTCTCTTGATGCCTATTTATAGAAAAATGAAACACAAGGGGGTGAAATGGGGAGAGTGGCCAGCGGCCTTTTGAAGGGCAAGGAAGAGAAAAATATCTCTATGCATGACATGGCTTTGGGTATGACTGGGTATAGTTCAAGGCGTGGCTTAAGGTAAAAGGAGTAAGTTTGAGCTTTAAAGATTTAAGTGATAACTAGAATCATAAACATGCCATGCAATCTCATTTTTAATCTTGGTCATTATAAGGTGATAACTTGGGAATATAAATATGATATGCAAGGCTTGAAATATAAACATGATATGCAACTCCATTCTCTTATCTTCAAGAATTAAAATGATGACTTGAAAGATAAACATGATTGCAAAGCTTGAAAATTTAAACATGGTATGCAAGTCTATTTACTTATCTTTAAGGATTTAGGTGATGACTTGAAATATAAACATGATAATGCAAGGCTCGAAACTTAAACATGATATGCAAATCCATTTTTTTATCTTTTAGAATTTAGGTGATAACTTGAAATATAAATATGATTATGCAAGGCTTGGAAATTAAACATGATGTGCAAGTTCATTTATTTATCTTTTAAGAATTTAGGTGATGACTTGAAATATAACATGGATGCAAAGCTTGAAATTAAACATGATATGCAAGTTTATTTATTTATCTTTAAGAATTTAGGTGATGACTTAAAATATAAACATGGATGCAAAGCTTGAAATTAAACATGATATGCAAGTCCACATTATTATCTTCAAGAATTAAGGTGATTGCTTGAAATGTAAATATGAATATGCAAGGGTAGAAATTTAAACATGATATGCAAGTGCTTGAAACATAAACATGGATGCAAGTTCCTTATTATATCTTGTTAAGCTCAAAACTCAAGACTTCTTAAACAATGAACTCTTTAACTCCAATTAACCTTAACAAAGGATAAGTGAGCTTTAGAGTTCTCATTTCCATGGTTCCAAGAACCTTATTTCATGAACTCATCATCAAGCTAAAAAAATTGGTTTAAAGAAAACTAACAATTTTTCCTCTAATCTTTTTGCAACAAAAACTAAACCTTGAGCTTTAGAGGTCCATTATGTTATGGATTCACAACCACCACCATGATTCCTCATCATCAAGCCATGGTCATTAACAAGCCATAAAATCTGAAATTTTAAGCAAAGAAACGAGAAGAAGAACATGAAATAAACTCTCTGCCAAGTTGTTTCTTGTTTGTAAAAGCTAGGGCTTGAGTTTATATGAACTAAGAAGAAAAGAAATCCGATGATAGTGATGATGATGGATTTGGCCAAGTGGGGTTAGAATGGAGGAAGGATTTTTCTTGCGTTTTTGTGTTTGGTAATGGGAATGTTATGTGTTTAGGAGTTGATTTATGGTTGGAATGTGTATACTTGTGGTTTAGAGCATGGTTAGAGGTTGGGAATGGAGTTTCTTGAGTATGAATTAGAAAGAAGAAGAAAGCTTGAATTCTAGAGAGAATTTGAGAACTTAGAGCACAATTTGAGCAAGAAAACTATCAAGAAAGCTAAGAGAGTTTGTGTGTGCAATATGGAAATGGAAGAGCTCATATTTATAGCCTCCCAAGGGCTGTATGGCCGCTGCCTTGGCTGCACAAATGGAGGGTTTTGTTTCAATTTTTAATTATAGGAAATATTAAAGAAAGAAAGCATAATTGGTGGTAATAATTTTATTTATGTATAATGAATGAAAAACTTTAAAATATGTTGCTAACGGGAGACAAAGGTGGCTGATTGCCTTATAGTGGAAATGAGTGGGATTTCTTTAGATTAAACATAGCCTTAAATTGTGGAAAAGAAAGCTAAACAAATAGTATAGTGAATTGCTTGGACATATATGCAAGTGTATTGTTCTTGAAAAATTAAAAAAAAAACATGGCTGATTTGGGGCATTAAGTGGTGCAACTTTCTGGTCATTTTAGGATTAGATTTGTTTATTATATTGAGGGGTAAATCATGTATTAGATGTTTAATTACTTAGGTAAAAAGTTAGGAATTGATAAATTAGTGAAAAAGGGTAAAATGTTAGGTGTTTAGGTCAATTCAAGACAAGGTAAAATAAATAATTATACATTAGTGAATGAAGTTAATTTCAAGGAGGTAAAAATCCATTTGTAACATAAATTCTAAACTTAGGATAAGAAAATATCATTTTACTATATTTTACCTAAACAAAATCTTAACCGTAAACTCAAAATAATGCTTTCTTGTAATTAAGGAAAGGAAATGTAATTTTTTAATTTAAATAAATCTTAGGCTTTAATTACCTTAAGTAATTATTTTTAACCTTAGATATTTAATTTTTAACTCAAGGTTAATGATTGAAATCAATTTGAATTGAATCGAGTTAAAATTGCCTTAATTACTTAAGTAAAACTCATTAAGTATTAACTACGGTAAAAAGGTAATTTCACATAAAAGTTCCCCATAATTACTTGAACATTTCAAATATTACTTAGTACAACCCTTTTAGGCTTAGGGTGATGACTAGGTTCAAACATTGCTTAATCTCAAGTTAAATTACCAAGTGGTAAAATGGTAATTTCACGTAAAAATTCCCTGAAATTACTTGGCATTCTCAAATTGTGCTTGAAATAGTCATTTGAACCTTTGGGTGAAAATTAAATTCAAAGATTACATAATTTCATGTAAAGTTACTGGAGGGGTAAAATGGTAATTTTATATATGGTAAAAATTAAGAAATTGAGATTTTTATCTAAAGGCACGTTTAATCCCCATCAAGTATTAAACTAACCCTTCAAAGATAATCTAGATTGGCTATCTTTGATTTTCTAGGTAAAAATGACCTTAGGGGCATTTTGGTCATTTTACACGTATAGAAAATCGGGTTTTGTGACTTTCGCATGAATCGCTATTCAAGTTTCTCATGTTTCTCTAACATTATATTCCTTTATTAAGGATTATTCGGCCTGAATTACATGCAAAAATTACCTAAGCGCATTTTGATAATTTTACTCGATAGTAGAAATCGGGCGTTATATTTCTCCCCTCCTTAAAAAGAATTTCGTCCTCAAATTCGTTACCCTGAACAGCTCGGGGTATTGAGTTTTCATTTCTGATTCCAATTCCCATGTAACATCTTGTCTATCATTTCCCTATGTCACCTTGAGCAAGGGTACGACCTTGTTTCTCAATTGCTTGACTCTTCTATCCATAATCCTTGTAGGCGGTAGGTTGAAAGTGAGGTCTTCCCTTAATTGTACTTGTTCTAGCTTTAACACATGACTAGGGTTGGATTGATATTTTCTTAATGAGAGACATGAAAGACATCGTGTAGGTTGGACAAATTGGGTGGTAGGGCTATTTGATAGGCTACTAACTCGACTCTTTTAAGGATTTCAAAGGACCAAGAAATCTGGGGCTTAACTTTTTAACTCTCATAGCTCGCCCTATGCCTGGTGTGGGGGTAATCCTAAGGAATACATGCTCTCCTTCTTAGAATTCCAACGGCTTTTGCCGTTTGTCCGCATAGCTTTTGTCAACTTTGAGCTGTAAGGGTCCTATCCTTGATCCTCTGGATTTGTTCCTTTGTTTCCCTCACAACTTTCGGTCCTAACATATATGCTTGGTTCTCTAGGTTCATACCAACACAAGGGTGATTGACACTTCCTTCCATACAGGGCTTCATAGGGTGCCATACCAATACTCGCATGATAACTATTGTTATATGCGAACTGAATAACGGCAAGTACTCCCAGCTCCTTTTGGTCCAACACACATGCCCTTAACATATCCTCCAGGGTTTGTATAGTCCTCTCTAACTGCCCATCCATTTGAGGGTGGTATGCCGTGCTTAACCACTACTTTGAACTAAATGCCTTCTGAAAGGCTCCCAAAAACGTGACGTAAACTGCGGATCATGATTCGAGATTATTGTTGTTGGTACTCCATGCAACCTCACAATCTCTTGGATATACACTGAGCCAACTTATCCAATGAATAAGTCACCTTAATAGGCAAAAAGTGAGCCAACTTTGCTAGTCGGTCCACGATTACCCATATGGCATCATGGCCAGCTGGGTCTTAGGTAGACCTTACGAAATCCATTGAGATACCATCCCATTTCCATTCGGGAATTGACAGGGGTTGCAATATCCCTAAAGGTTTTTGATGCTCAATCTTCACCTTCTAACAAACTAAGCATTTACTAACCCATGTGACTACATCCTTCTTCAACACAAGCCACCAAAATATCTTTTTCAAATCTTGATACATCTTGGTAGCACCAGGATGAATGGTGAAATGACTCTTATGAGCCTCTTCCAAGATCTCCTTTCGAGGTCACCATTTTCGGCACACAAATCCAGCCTTTGAACCTCCATAGCCTATCTACTCCTAGGGTAAAACCCTTTAACTTCCCTTCCTTTCCTGCTGATAGGGTCTCTTTAAACTCTACGTCCTCCTGTTGGGCTCAAGCAACCCTTTCCTTGAAGTCACTCGTTATCCTAGATGGCACATCTTCATACTCTCAGTGGTCAATGACATCCCTAAATTTAGATCCCTAAACTTCTCAATCAACTTCACCTCCTTTACCATCATATGAGACAATTGTAGTGACTTTTGGCTCAGGGTCAGCCACTACATTAGCCTTACCGGGATGATAGTTTAGCCCAAAATCATAATCCTTCAAGAACTCCATCCATCTCCTTTGCCTCATATTCAACTCCTTTTGGTCAAAAAGGTGCTTGAGACTCTTGTGATCAGAAAATACCTCGAACTTCACTCCATATAAATGGTGTCGCCACACCTTTAAGGCAAACACCATGGCTGCTGAAGGTCATGGGTGGGGTAATTGCTTCTGAGGCTTGAGTTGTCTGGATGCGTAGGCCACCACTTGCCTATTTTGCATCAACACACAACCCAAACCCTTCCCCGAAGCGTCACAATACACCTCAAATGGTGTGTTGGGTAAGGCAAAACTAACACCGGGGTTGTGGTTAACTTTACTTTCAACTCTTGGAAGCTTTTTTCACACTTTGGAGTCCAAACAAAAGGGGCATTCTTCCTAGTGAGTTTAGTTAAAGGCAACAATATCTGGGAAAATCCTTTAATAAACCTATGGTAATAACTAGCTAATCCTAAAAAGCTCCTTATCTCCATTACCGTGGTAGGTCTCTCCAAGCTCATCACAGCCTCCATCTTACTAGGATCTATGGCAATACCTCCTCTTGATACCACATGACCTAAGAATTTCACTTCCTCTAGCCAGAATTCAGTTAGATAACTTGGCATACAACTTTTTCTCCTTTAGGATTTCCAAGACCAACTTCAAGTGACGTTCATGCTCTCATAGGTCTTCGAATAGATGAGTATATCATCTATGAAAACCACCATGAACTGGTCTAAATAGGGTCTAAAGATCCTATTCATATAGTCCATGAATCCAGGAGGAGCATTTGTCAGTCCAAATGACATCACCATAAACTCAAAGTGGCCATAACGTGTCCTAAAAGCGGTCTTAGGTATGTGCTCATCCCTTACTCTAAATTGGTGATATCTTGACCTCAGGTTGATCTTAGAAAACACTACTATTCCCTTAACTGATCCATTAAATCATCAATCCTAGGCAGAGGGTACTTATTCTTCACGTCACTCGATTCAACTGCCTATAGTCTATGCAAAGCCTCATACTCCCATCCTTCTTTTTAACAAATAAGACCGGGGCTCCCCAGGGTGATGAACTTAGTCTCACAAACATTTTCTCTACGCTCCTCTAACTGCGCCTTCAGCTGGTTAGCTCTAAGGGTGACATTCTATAGGGTGCTATGGAGATAGGCCCCGTTCTCGGACCAAACGATAGAGAACTCAATCTTCTCACCGAAGGAAACTGGGTATATCATTTGGAAACACCTCAGGATAGTTTCTTACTCAGGCACCTTGTCAATGTCTTGCTCAAAGTCTACTTTGCTAGTGGCTAGGAGAATATATCCCTTACTCTCTTCCCATAAAAGTTGACTTCTCCAGCATTTAGATAAAGGCTCAAAGGTTTACTAGGAATAACAGGGGTAAGGAGAAAGATAATGGACTTGGCATAATAGTTTAACATTACACGGTTGGCGTAAAGCCAATCTATGCCGAGAATTATATCTAGACCATGCATAGGCAAACAAACTAAATCTAGAATGAAGGGTCTATTTTCAATAGTGAAATAACAGTTTAAACAACACTTACAAGTTCTAGAGGTTTTACTGGTAGGGTAGAAACAGGAGATCAAAAGGGAGTTCAGACACATATAGTTGTAACTTCGGTAGCATGTGATATGAATGAATAGGTCGCGCTAGAATTAAACAGGTCCAGTTAAGGTTCTACCATTCATTTCACACTTACCTTCTTTAAGGCTTCTGGATCTTGCCGTGTCTTCCGCGTTGACGTGAAGACCCTTCCTTGGTGTTGTGGTCGGGATGAGGGGTCGTCGGGTTCCTTCTGTGCATCTCTCATCATGTGTCCTGGCATTCCACACTTGAAGAACTCATAGGCCTAACAAGCAAGGTTGGTCCCCATGTAACTTCTTATGTTTGGGGTATTCCGTAGTAGGTGCAGGTCTCCTGGTACAACCAAGGTCTCCTGGGTGCCTTACCTTGGAACCATTTGATCCTCCTTGATGGAAATTTCTCTGGGCCTTATGGCTTGTATTGTGGCCTGAAATGGCTGAACTAAGGTCGATATTGGGGCCTAGGTTGCGGCTTGAAACTTAGGCTTTCGCCAACTTCTTAGTGAAGTTCTCTACCCTTGGTGCATTCAACTTCTTTTGCCCATTCTCAATGATGTGGCACTTATTGACTAGGGTAAGGAAGTCCTAATCTCCAAGTGCACAATGTTGATTTCACCTTTAGAGCCCAGCCACTTGACGTATTTCCAGAACTCGTCAGGATTCCCTTGAAAGATTTGAGGGAACTTGATCAGCTTTTGAACTTCGCTGTACTGTGGAACATCATTCCCCCTTGAACTAGTTGCATGAATTCTATGTCCTTAGCATTCGCACAAATGCTGAAGTACTTTTCATAAAAACAAGTCTTGAACATCTCCCAATTGATCATGGTGCTAGATGCCTCTAACAATCTCCAAGTGCCAGTCCCAGAACTTGAGCATCCTCTTAGCATGTAGGCAGCATAGGTCTCCTTCTATTCGTCAGACAGGCAATCACCGAGAAGATCTTTTCCATGCTTTTGATCCACTCATTGGCATGGTTAGGGTTTAGAGTTCCTTTAAACGGAGGAGGGTTTGCCCTTCGAAACTCTAAACAGGCATATTTGATTCCTTCTGCAGCATTGTGACCCGCATCCCTGACGGTCCATACGTTCAAACATCATCTGTATGGCCCTTGCCATGACCTTCAGAGCTTCAGCTGTCTGTTTCCTTGTTCAGGCCCATTGGAGTCCTATTCTATCATGGTCATGCCATTGGTCCCTGACACACACAACAACAACCACTAAGGTGATCATGCACAATACTTAATATTAAGTGAGCTAGTTACCATGGCACAAACACACACAGCAATCATGCATCTTATCCTATAGCTCATTCTATCAACCAAGCAACTACACATGACATAACTACAGCATTATGCTTAAGAAGCATAGTCAGTTCAATTCAAGCTCCGTAAACGAAAACTTGATACCAAAATATAACACCCTAATATTTAACTCAACACGCCTACGCATGTAAGTTAATTATTAGTTATTACTCTTTTTTTTTCAGTTCTTTAATTTAAAAACTCTTGAAAATACTTTAATAAAATTATAGGTAAAATTTTATTTTTGAATTTCGAAAATAAAAATTGAGCCATACGTATAAGTAAAACCTATCGCCCGTCTTGCAAAATAAAAACTAGTCACCTACGTGCATGACAATTACATGAATATAACCATATCATCATATATAATTACAGCATAAAAAGTAACTGTTCACATCAAGCACCAAAATACACAACAAAAAGATATTATGCCCGCTAAGAGAGGTTGGGCTAGGTATAGTCATTTGAACAAGACATAAATAGTATATGGATAGAAAAAACCCACTAACAACACCTACTAATAACACTCTAGAGAAGGGAATAGGTATCCGAGTGCACAAGGAAGATTAGTAGGAGTAGCAAGATGACCCACAAAATGATGAAGCTGATGGTAGGATCAAAGTGCATTTACTAGGTGAAAGCATCAACGTAGATCACGAACATTGCCATCTACCTGAAGATGAGATGGAAAGAAAAGAAGAGGAAATGAGAAACTTACATAAGAATCTCAATAGGGCTTTCACCTCCTAATGCATTGTGACATCATCATCGTCCTCAGGACCCGTTTCATTATGAAAATATGTGTAACACACTAATATTTAACCCAACATTCCTAGGACGTATTAAGATTAATTATTAGTTATTACTTCCCTTTAAAACTTGTTTGTAAAATTACTTAGCAAAAATCGGGTAAATTTCTTTTTTTCGAAATGGAATACGTAAACCAAAATGCGAGCCATTGCGTACACGTAAACGAAATGTAAAGCGTAAGAGCAAATAAATCATGCATTATAAAGCAAGTAAGAACACCTCAATCATAAAAACACCCATCATAATATTAATCACCATAGTTTAGTACATAACTGAAATAATAACATAAAGTCATACCCATATAAGAATGGGCAGAGTTGCAGTACATGAAACATAAAGTACAAGAAAGAAAACAGAAACATAACTGCCAATATATGGAAAAGCCCCTCAAAAGATCAGTCCCTAACCATGACTACTCCCTCCCTCGATAAAGGCGCATCTCGGGCATCGAGCTAGTCTCGCGCGTCACGTCCCTCTGCCCTTCCCAATATCCTTGGGAACCAGGGTAGATCCTTCTGAAAGGATGAGGGGGGATCCTCCGGATGCCTCCGAGTGCCTGAGGGTGGGAACGTATTAGGGGCGCCGCACCGCTGAAGACGATGGTTGGGCACGACAGACCGCTCATCACGGGTTCGCCTCTCGAAAATCATCGCCATAGGGAGAGGTTAGGGTGAAGCGAAAACTGGAGATCGAAAAGCAAACGCCATCCCATGTATGCAAAAATGCGCATGGCACAATGGCCCTCGAAATGCTAGGACTGGTGATCCAGATCATAGTGCAGCTCCACACGGGTGCATTAACAAAAATCACGAACGCAATCACAGTCTAAAGATAACAAAAGAAGGAGAGAGGTGAGAATCTTGCTAAAGAATCTCAGGAGGGAAAATCCTCTATCCTAGTGTCATCGTTTACGTCCCAGGAACCTTGGATTTATTATAAAAAGGTTATACATGCAAAGGTTTCTTTTGAGGTTTTCATAAAAGATAATTATCCAAGGTCGTCTCTTTTAGATTGATCTTAATGCATGCATGCAGCATCAGAACATAAGGCATGGCAATACTTTATGCAGGAAACAATTAAAACATATAATCATCAACTAGTTCTCATATAAGTGGCATGTCCTCTCTCATTTCTCAACTTGTGACATCATGGTATGTAAAAATAGTAACCGATCCCTGATACTAGGCTATGAGCTCATACCTTAACTAGTCGTCACTAGTTCTTACTTATCCTCTTGATAAGCAATCAAAATCATAAAAATAACAATCTCGACTCCCAGAGTACGGGCAAGGGACCTAAGGAATCACCCATCATGGGACTTTCTTCCTTCTTCTAAAACACATCAACTAGTTAAGACCAAGTGACTTTGTCCGCTTTGGAGGCTAATGTCGATGCCCTTATGATTTTACCTTCTCCTCACCGTACAGGAGAAGTACGTCTTAATTTGCGAAACACATCATCTGGTTAAGACCAGTGACATTGTCCGCTTTGTATGGCTTACAACCATACCCCCCAGGTTTCCTTCTCCTTACCGTAGGAGAAATGCGTCTCGTGCATGTCACATATAAATCATTCTTTTCAAAACTTTTCTCAAGTCCCTCAAATTTGATGGAAATTGGCATATAACGACTATGCTTCAATTTCCTCAAATTAGAGTTATGCCACATAACTCAACAACACATGATGTTCTCATGAAACATCTAAAATAAATCTCTTATTCTTAGGAGCATACCCTCCTAAACTCATTTCATATTTATCATTCTCATTCTCATTCTTATTCTCATGCATAATGTATCACATTATCAGCAACATGTCTCAAACACACATATAGCCACATATATCATGCTATTAACATATTCTCAACATCACAAGTATACCCACTCGATCTCATACTCACATCACACCTTCTACCTCATGGTGTCTTATGCTTTGGCCCTTAGGTCTTAAACTTGTGTTTTGATTATCCTAGCATCCATTATGAATCTTTATCACCCTTGGGATCATTACTTATAATTTCCTCTAATTTTTAAGCTCACTAGCATAACCATTCAGCACCTCATCACCTTGGGCAGAATTTTGTCTTGTGATTACGGGGTCCTAGAATCTCCGTTTGAACCTTTCTAAGTTCCGTCTTCCTAAAGCTCTATTATCAACTCCTAAACCAATTATGAGGGATTCCTACACATATCTGCTAATTATAAACCATTTTTCTTAAGTTCAATTATGCTGGAACAGAATTCATAATTTGTGCATCTAAGTGTTCTAGAATTCACATTTTAAATCCTTTCTAATTACTTATTCTTTCCTAACTTCCCTAAACCGTTCCTTGCTTCACTCAAACATAATTTTACACATTTTAACACCATAAAATAGAATTTATACAGTGGCCAAACACCAAGGGCAGAACCGAAATGCAAAGCTCATGTAATCACATAATTTCTTGATTTAAAAGCATATAAGTTGCTAGTTTCTCTTGGGATTATTTTAGTAACTCAAAACTCATTTAGAAACCAAATAATCTCATTAAAATCTCATAAATATGTGCTAGGTCAGTAGCTAATTTATTTAGCTCAAGGATAGATTTAAAACACAAAACTTTTGTTCATAATGTTCTTTAAATACACCTAAGCTTAGAAAAATTCCAAGACTTAGACTATGGGACACTTATAATTAGATGAACTCATCTCAAGTCCAGCATCATCATCACAAGACCGAAATGGCATTCTTGAAATGCCTCCATTTTCTAAAACTTCATGCAAGATACTTGGGCAAGTCTTTGAGCTCTAGGATATTTAAGTGATGGCATAAACTTAAACATGATATGCACTTGTTTTACTCTTCATTATAAAATAAAGTGAGAGCATAAAGTAAATATGAGATGCAACCTCATTATTATCTTTAAGGATTAAGTAATGACTTGAAATATAAACATGAGATGCAAGCTTAGAAATTTAAACATGATAATGCAAGTTCCTTTAGTTAATCTTGAGAGTTTAGTGATGGCATCAAATTAAACATGCTATGCAAGGCATAAACATAAACATGTATGCAATTTCATTTTATCTTAGCTAGAGCTCTTACAAGACTTTAAAGGAACATTATAACCTCAACCCAAATATGTATCTTAACAAACATAAAGTGAGCTTTAGAGTTCTTAACACCAAGTCTTCAAAGAAGCCTTTGGTTTGAACTTCATCATCAAGCTCAAGAAAATGTACACAAAGCTCAACACTTTGTCTAAACAAGCATATTATAACTAAGTCATATTCTTTATTTTATTGCTCATGGGCTTCAATCTAGAGTAAAACTCTAAAACCGACCAACTTTAAGGTTGGCAAAGGTAAGCTTAGAGCACTTTGAAAACTTAGGATTAATTTTCTTAATAAAACTTTTGTGATCTACTTAACATTTTAAGCAAACTTTGTTCAAACTAAGGAAGAAGAAACCGAAATCATCAAGGGGAAAAGGAAGAGAAAATTGAAACCTTAGAGGAAGAAAAGAAAGGAAATCCGAAAGCATAAGCAAAGAAAAGAAAGAAAAACACAAGCATGTATGGTCCAAGACTAAGTTGTTTCAAGCTTTAGAGATTTCTCACATGACAACAACAAGTCATTATCTTGAAACCTCATCATCAAGTTAAAGTTTCCTTCATGAAAAGGCCTTATGGCCGAAAAGAAGAAAAGGAAAGGAAAGCTTAGAAAACCAAGAGAAAACTGAAACTTTTCTTAAAGAAAACAAGTATGAAATTTTAAAGAAAACCCCTACCTAAGGAAGTCTTTGAAAAGGATGAAAGAAAGCTTGATCCTTGAAGAAATGAGAAGACAAAATCTTCTCTTGAAGGTGGGTATGGATTTGGCCAAAGAGGAAGCTCAAGGGAGATGATTTTTCCTTGAGTTTCTATGCTTGGAAATGGAAAGTTTGAGTGTTTAAGAGATGGTTTGAGGTAAGGGAGTGGTGGTTTATGGTTGTTTGTGGTGGTTTGTGGTGGTGGAAAGGTTCTTTGAGAGGAAGAAGATGATGAGCAAAGATGAAGAGACTTGGAGAGAAAATGCAAGAAAAAGCAAGAGAACTAAACTTGGCAAAGCTTCTAAAGTGTAACCAAGTTCTTCCAAGCTTGGTATTTATAGAAATTTGGCAACATGGAGGCTGCCAAGAGGAAGAAGGCTGACGCCCAAAGGAAGGAAAAAGTGAGGAAAATATCTCTTTACATGGGTATGGGCTTAGGCATGGCAAGCATGGTTGAAAGCATGGGCAAGGTATGGCCTAAGGCATGGTTCTTTGAGTGAAATAAAATCAACATGTGATGAATCATGGGGGGTAAGGTTTCAGCCAAATTTGCAGCCCAAGGGGGAAGAATAATTGTTCATGTAATTGTGGTTTTAATGATGTGTTTAGGTGTTTCTTTGATTAAAGTTTTGATTAGGAGTTGTAAGAAAGTGTTTAGGTAAGGTAATGCCTAATTAAGGTTGTCAATACTTGATTAGGAGGGTAATCTTGCTAGATTAACAATTTAAAAATCATTTTCTTAGTCAAATGAGGTATGGGCATAATTCCTTAATTTAAGGAATTGGAGAGAAAATACTATTCAAGATTCCATGAGTAGGAATCTTGAATTAAAGAATGTAATTAGAGTTTAACTAAGCAATCTTAGGTTCTAATTAACCTTAATAAATCATTTTGACTCTAGATTAATTATCAAAATAAATTAATCTTCGATTAGAGCCTAATATTACTTAGGTTTGCTTAATTACGTCATTAGGCTCACTGGACACTGTTCTAGGGGCAAAATGGTAATTTTGCACTAAAACTGTCCAGACCTCCAGGCTTGACTAAACATCAAATACTACTTATAATCACCATTCCAACTTTCTGGGAAAGTTTCGGGCTCAAACGACACCTTTACCCGCGTAGAACATGGGGGTATTTTGGTCATTTGAGCCAAAAGTTAAGAAACAAGATTTTCACCTCGGGTATCAAACATAACAAATACAATCCCCTTCACACATTGAGTAGACCCATTCGAGACTGGGTTGATTTCCTCGAATTCGGGTAAATGACCTCTAGGGCATTTTGGCCATTTGTATTCAAACGGAAAAATCTGGGCATTACATTACTCCCTTCCTTAAAAAGAATTTCGCCGTCGAAATTCGTTACCTGAAAAGCTCAGAAACTTCATCCGCATCTCAATTCTAGCTCCCACGTGTATTCTTCCGTCTTGTCGCGCACGCCACTTTTACCAAAGGAACATACTTATTCCTCAAATGCTTGACATCGCGATCCACGATCCTCGTTGGTGGTAGATTGAAAGTTAGGTCCTCCCTTCACTGCACATGCTCTGGTTCTAACGCATGGCTAGGATCGAATTGATATTTTCTTCAGCTGGAGACGTGAAAGACGTCATGAAGATTTGACAGGTTAGGAGGTAGGGCTATTTGTAGGCGATTTGTCTCGACTCTAAAGGATTTCATAAGGTCCGAGAAATTGGGGACTCAAATTTTTGACTCGCATAGCTCTTCCTATGCCTGTAGTGGGGTAATTCTTAAGAAAACATGCTCACCTTCTTGGAACTCTAACGCTTTCGCCGTTTGTCCGCATAGCTCTTTTGTCGGCTTTGAGCGGTCAAGATTCTATCCTTGATCTTTCTTATTTGCTCGTGGTTTCCCTCACTACTTCCGTCCCAAAACGCTTTGTTCTCCAAGATCATGCCAACACAAAGGCGATTGGCACTTCCTTCTATACAAAGCTTCGTACGTGCCATACCGATGCTCGCATGATAACTGTTGTTATACGTGAACTGGATAAGTGGCAGGTACTTATCCTCACTCCCTTTCTATCCAAAACACATGCCCTCGCATATCTTCCAACGTTTGGAAAGTTCTCCGATTGTTCATCTGTTTAAGGGTGGTAAGCCGTGCTTAAACATAGCTTTGAACCAAACGCCCTTTGAAAGGCTCCCAAAAACGCGACGTAAACGGATCTCGATCCGAGATTATCGTCGATGGAACTCCATGTAACCTCACTATCTCTTGGATGTACGGGCCAACTTATCTAGGGAAAAGGTTATCTTGATGGGTAGGAAATGGATTGACTTGGTCAACCTGCCATATTACCCAAATAGCGTCATGGCCGACTTGAGTTCTAGGTAGGCCAGTCACAAAATCCATGGATATACTATCCCACTTCCATTCGGGATAGGCAAAGGTTGCAACATTCCTGAAGGTTTCTGTCTCAATCTTCACTTTTTGACAGACCAAGCACTTACCAACCCAGCGCTAATACCTTCTTTAATCCTGGCCACCAAAACATCTTCTTTAAATCTTGATACATCTTGGTGGCACCAGGATGAATGGTGAAGTGGCTCTTATGGGCCTCCTCCAAGATGCTCTCTCGAGGTCACCATCTTGCGATACACAAATCTACCCTTCAAACCTCCACACACCATTGGGTCCTTGCTCAAAACCCTTTGTTTGCCCCTTAACCGCCTCGAGAGTCTCCCTAAACTCCTCGTTTCCACTTGTGCCATCATGACCCTTTGTTTAAACTCACTGGTTACTATAAGATGGCATATCTTCACACTCTTTTTTGATACAGACATCCCAAATTCATATCCCTAAACTTCTCTATTAGCTCAACTTCTTTAACCATCATGTGAGATGGGTGCAATGATTTTCGACTCAGGCATCAGCGACCACATTGGCCTTGCCTGGGTGGTAACTTAAGCCGAAATCATAGTCCTTTAGAAACTCCATCCACCTCATTTGCCTCATGTTTAACTCATTTTGATCAAAGAGGTGCTTAAGACTCTTGTGATTGGAGAAAACTTCAAACCTTACTCCATACAAGTGATGCTTCCAAATCTTCAAGGCAAACACTATGGAGGCTAACTCTAGGTCATGGGTGGGGTAGTTCACCTCGTGAGGCTTGAGTTGTCTAGATGCATAGGCTACCACTTGCCTATTTTGCATCAACACAAGCCTAAACCCTTACCCGAAGCATCACAATACACCTCAAAAGGTACATTGGGTCGAGTAAAACCAAACTTGGTCGAGGTTAACCTTTCCTTTAGTTCTTGAAAGCTCTTCTCACTATCGGATTCCATGAAAACGGGGTGTTCTTCCTAGTGAGCTTGGTTAGGGAAGGGCAATCTGGGAAAATCCTTTTATAAACCTACGGTAATAGCCCTGCTAAACCCAAAAGCTCCGTATTTCCATTACGATGGTTGGTCTATCCCAATTCATCACGGCTTCTATCTTGGGGTCAACAGCTATACCTCTTTTGATACTACATGTCCCAAAAACTTCACTTCCTCCAACCAAAATTCACACTTAGAAAGCTTAGCATATAACTTCTTCTCCTTCAACACCTCTAAAACCATCCTTAGATGATGCTCATGCTCCTCGTGAGTCTTCGAATAGATGAGTATATCATCTATGAAAATGACCACAAACTTATTTAAATAGGGTCTAAAGATCCTATTCATATAATCCATGAATATGGCAGGAGCGTTTGTCAATCCAAAAGACATCATGGCGAACTCAAAGTGTCCGTACCGTGTTCTAAAAGCGGTTTTAGGTATATCCTCATCTCTCACTCTAATCTGGTGGTATCCGACCTTAAATCAATCTTAGAGAATACCACCGTTTTCAATTGGTCCATGAGATCATCAATCCTAGGCAAAGGGTATTTATTTTTCACCATTACACGATTCAATTGCCTATAGTCTATACACAACCTCATGCTCCCATCCTTTTCTTAACAAACAAAACCGGGCTACGATGATGCACTAGGCCTTATGAAATTCTTCTCTAAAAGCTCATCCAACTGGGTTTTCAACTCCTTTAACTCCATGGGTGACATCCTATACGGGGCTATAGAGATAGGTCCCGTTCCCGAAACTAACTCAATGGAGAATTCCACTTCTCTCTCAGGAGGGAATTCAGGTATCTCCCGAAATAGCTGGATACTCTCTCACTATGGGGATATCATCTATGTTCTCTCAAAATCTACCTCGCTAGCGGCTAGAAGGACATATCCCTTAGTTTTCTCCCACTACAGAAACATCTACGCATTTACATAGAGTTTCAAGGTTTGACTAGTTTTGCTAGGGGGATGACAAAAAATAACTGTTTTGGTGTAACAATCTAACAACACATGGTTAGCGTAAGCCAATCCATGCCAAGAATTACTCCTATGTCTTTCAAAGGTAAACAAATCAAATCTATGATAAAGGACCTATTATCAACAGGAAGATGACAATTTAAATAACGTTACAGGTATGTAGGACGGTTTGTAGGAGTAGAAACAATAAGGTCAAAAGGAAGCTTAGAAACTTTTAAATTCAAGGACTCGACACTAGCATGTGAGATAAAAGAATGAGTAGCACTAGAGTCATATAGCACAATTAAGGTTCTACCATTTAATTCGCACTTACTTCGATGAGGTCGTTGGATCTTGCGCGTCTTCGCATGAGGGTAAAGACCCGTCCTTGGTGTTGTGGCCGAGGGTTTTGACTTCGACCCTCCGCTTCTGTAATCATTAGCGTAGTGGCCGACTTGCCACATCGGAAGCGACTCCTTGCCCCACATGGCAAGAGAGGTTGCCATGATTCTTCCCACAATGGGGAGACACCGTGGCTGGTCCGGGTCAGGAAGGGAGGGACTCCTTGGGCGCCTTGTTCTTGTTCCCATTGGGCCCTCCTTGATGGTTGTTGTTGTTACAAGGACCGCCTGTCTCTTCCTTATTGATTATTGTGGTTTCCGGCCATTGGGGTTGAATGGCGGCCTCAGGTGTTGCGGAAGGGTTGGTTGTTGGGTCCTCTTTGTTGTTGTTGTTGTTGACGATGTTGTTGTTGGTGTTGTTGTTGAAGCTTGAACTGGTTGGATTGGTATGGATGGTAGTGGTTCCTCGACTAGTTTTGATGTTGCGGCTTGAACCTCGCGCGCTTAGCTTCTTGTGTCCCTCTTCATGATCCGGCACTTGTTGACTAGGGTGGGGAAATCCCTAATCTCCATGTGTGCCATAGCCATTAAGTTCGGCCCTCAACCTTGCCTCGAACTTAACACACTTCCATATCTCGTTGGGATTCCCTTGGAAAACCCAGAGAACTTGATCAATTCTTCAAACTTTGCCGTGTACTGATAATGGATCCACCTTGGGTCAATTGCATAAACTCGATGTCCTTTGTGTTCCTCAAGACTCTAGGAAATACTTCTCATAGAAGTACGTCTTGAACAGCTCCCAATTGATAGTTGTACCCGTGGCTTCAAGCAGCCTGGGGTGCCGTCCACCAAAACTCCTCATTAAACTCCATCATGTAGGCAGCAAAGGTGACCTTCTGCTCCTGCAGGCAACTTGAGTATATCTTCTCCATGTTCTTGATCCACTCATCAGCCTTGTCGGTTCAAGGCTCACAGAAGGTTGGGGATTAGCCTTGCGGAACTCCCAAAATGGGCTTGTCCCATGGCCTCAGCCGCAAGGGGACCTTGAGCAGCATCCCTCATTGGTTCATGCGATCGAACATACGCTCCATCGCCTAGCCATCTCACGAACAGGGCTCACCTCATTCCCTTGTTCCCCTTCGTTCGCGTTCCTATTTTGTCTGGGTGCCATTGGTCCCTAAACACACAAGTCAACAAACATTGAGGTGATCAGACTCAATATTCCAAACTGGATGAGCTAGTTACCATGGCAGCGCAACAAGGTCATGTGTGTCTATCCTATAGCTTATCTCTAATAGCTAAGCACTATACATGACATACTACCGTAACATGCCTATAAAGCATGGTAGTCCAATCCTCAGGCTCCATGAGAATCGAAACTCTAATACCATAATGTAATACCCTAATATTTAACCCAACATGCCTATGACGTATTAAGATTAATTATTAGTTATTACTTCCCTTTAAAACTCGTTTGTAAAATTACTTAGCGAAAATACGGGTAAATTTTTTTTTTTTTTGAAATGGAATATGTAAAACAAAATGCGAGCCATTGCGTACACGTAAACGAAACGTAAAGCAAAAGAGCAAATAAATCATGGATTATAAAGCAAGTAAGAACACCTCAATCATAAAAACACCCATCATAATATTAATCACCATAGTTTAGTACATAACTAAATAATAACATAAAGTCATACCCATATAAGAATGGGCAGAGCTTGCAGTACATGAAACATAAAGTACAAGAAAGAAAACAGGAAACATAAATTGCCAATACATGGAAAACCCCTCAAAGATCCCTTTAACCATGACTACTCCCTCCTTCGATAAGGCTTCCGAGCGTCGAGCTAGTCTCCGCGCGTCAGTATTCTCACCCCTCCCAATATCCATGGGAACTGGGGGTAGATTCCTCGAAAAGGATGAGGAGGGGATCCTCTGACGATCGGTCTCCGAGTGCCTTGATGAGGAACATACTCCGGGTCCGCGCACCGCCGAAGATGATGGTTGGGCACGGTTCTCATCACGAGGTCACGTCCTCTCGAAGATCAAATCATTGCCATAGGGAGAGGTCGGGTAAAGCGAAACTGGAGACCAGAAAAGCAAATGGGCGTCCCATGTATGCAAAAATGCGCACGGCACAACGACCCTCGAAATGGTAGGACTGGTGATTCTGGATCGTAGTGCACTCCACAGGTGCATCAACAAAAATCACGAACGACGCCATCAGTTTGAAGACGTAACGGAAAGAGAAAGAGAGAGGGGTGAGAATCTTGCTAAAGAATCTCAGGAGGGAAATCCTCTATCCTAGTGTCATCGTTTACGTCCCAGGAACCTTGGGTTTATTATAAAAAGGTTATACATGCAAAGGTTCTTATGAGGTTTTCATAAAAGATAATTTTCCAAGGTCCGTGTCTTTTATTAATCTTAATGCATGTATGCAGCATAGTAGAACATGAATGCATGGAAATACTTTATGCAGGAAACAATTAAAACATATAATCATCAACTAGTTCTTATATAAGTGGCATGTCCTCTCATTTCTCAACTTGTGACATCATGGTATGTAAAAATAGTAACCGATCCAGATACTAGGCTATGAGCTCATACCTTAACTAGTCGTCACTAGTTCTTACTTATCCTCTTGATAAGCGAATCATAATCATAAAAATAACAATCCGACTCCAGAGTACGGCGGACCTAAGGAATCACCCATCATGGGACTTTCTTCCTTCTCTGAAACGCATCAACTGGTTAAGACTAGTGACTTTGTCCGCTTTGGAGGGCTAATGTCGATGCCCTCATGGTTTTACATTCACCTTACCGTAGCAGGAGAAGTACGTCTCAGCGAAACGCATTATTGGTTAAGACCAGTGACATTGTCCGCTTCGGTATGGCTCACGACCATACCCCCCACGGTTTCCTTTCTCCTATAGGAGAAATGCATCTCTGCATGTCACATATAAATCATTCTTTTCAAAACTTTTCTCAAGTCCCTCAAATTTGATGGAAATTGGCATAATGACTATGCTCCGAATTTCCTCAAATTTGAGTTATGCCACATAACTCAACAACACATGATGTTCTCATGAAATATCTCATTCGAATAAATCTCTTATTTTTAGGAGCATACCCTCCTAAACTCATTTCATATTTATCATTCTCATTCTCATTCTCGTTCTCATGCATAATGTATCACATTATCACAACAACATGTCTCAAACACACATATAGCCACATATATCATGCTATTAACATATTCTCAACATCACAAGTATACCCACTCGATCTCATACTCACATCACACCTTCTACCTCATGGTGTCTTATGCTTTGGCCCTTAGGGTCTTAAACTTGTGTTTTGATTATCCTAGCATCCATTATGGATCTTTATCACACCTTGGGATCATTACCTATAATTTCCTCTAATTTTTAAGCTCACTAGAATAACCATTCAGCACCTCATCACCTTGGGCAGAATTTTGTCTTGTGATTACTGGTCTGAATCTTCGTCTTTGACCCTTTCTAGGTTCCTGTTCACCTAAGGCTCTATTATCAACTCCTAAACCAATTATGAGGGATTCCTACACATATCCACTAATTATAAACCATTTTTCTTAAGTTCAATTATGCTGGAACAGAATTCATAATTTGTGCATCTAAGTGTTCTAGAATTCACATTTTAAATCCTTTTAATTACTTATTCTTTCCTAACTTCCCTAAACCGTTCCTTGCTTCACTCAAACATAATTTTACACATTTTAACACCATAAAATAGAATTTATACAGTGGCCAAACACCAAGGGCAGAACCGAAATGCAAAGCTCATGTAATCACATAATTTCATGGTTTAAAAGCATATAAGTTGCTAGTTTCTCTTGGAATCATTTTAGAACTCAAAACTCTTTTAAAACCAAATAATCTCATTAAAATCTCATAAATATGTGCTAGGTCAGTAGCTAATTTATTTAGCTCAAGGAATAGATTTAAAACATAAAACTTTGTTCATAATGTTCTTTAAATACACCTAAGCTTAGAAAAATTCCAAGACTTAGACTATGGGCACTTATTAGATGAAATCATCTCAAGTCCATCATCATCATCACAAGGCCGAAATGGCATTCTTGAAATGCCTCCATTTTCTAAAACTTCATGCAAGATACTTGGGCAAGTCTTTAAGCTCTAGGATATTTAAGTGATGGCATAAACTTAAACATGATATGCACTTGTTTTACTCTTCATTATAAAATAAAGTGAGAGCATAAAATAAATATGAGATGCAACCTCATTATTATCTTTAAGGATTAAGTGATGACTTGAAATATAAACATGAAATGCAAGCTTGGAAATTTAAACATGATAATGCAAGTTCATTTAGTTATCTTGAGAGTTTAGTGATGGCATCAAAATAAACATGCTATGCAAGGCATAAACATAAACATGTATGCAATTTCATTTTATCTTAGCTAGAGCTCTTACAAGACTTTAAAGGAACATTATAACCTTAACCCAATATGTATCTTAACAACATAAAGTGAGCTTTAGAGTTCTTAACACCAAGTCTTCAAAGAAGCCTTTGGTTTGAACTTCATCATCAAGCTCAAGAAAATGTACACAAAGCTCAACACTTTGTCTAAACAAACATACAAGAACTAAGTCATATTTTTTATTTTATTGCTCATGGGCTTCAATCTAGAGTAAAACTCTTAGAACGGCCGACCAACTTTAAGGTTGGCAAGGGTAAGCTTAGAGCTCTTTGAAAACATAGGATTAATTTTCTTAACAAAACTTTTGTGATCTACTTAACATTTTTAGCAAACTTTGTTCAAACTAAGGGAGAAGAATCGAAATCATCAAGGGAAAAGGAAGAGAAAACCAAAACCTTAGAGGAAGAAAAGAAAGGAAACTGAAAGCATAAGCAAAGAAAGAAAAAAACACAAGCATGTATGGTCCAAGACCAAGTTGTTTCAAGCTTTAGAGGTTTCTCACATGACAACAACAAGTCATTATCTTGAAACCTCATCATCAAGCTAAAGTTTTCCTCATGAAAAGGCCTTATGGCCGAAAAGAAGAAAAGGAAAGGAAAGCTTTGAAACCAAGAGAAAACTAGAACTTTTCTTAAGAAAACAAGTAAAAACTTTTAAACAAAACCCCTACCTAAGGAAGTCTTTGAAAAGGATGAAAGAAAGCTTGATCCTTGAAGAAATGAGAAGACAAAATCTTCTCTTGAAGGTGGGATGGATTCGGCCAAGGGGAAACTCAAGGAAGATGATTTTTCCTTGAGTTTCTAAGCTTGGAAATGGAAAGTTTGAGTGTTTAAGAGATGGTTTGAGGTGAGGAGTGGTGGTTTATATTTGTTTTGTGGTGGTGGAAAGGTTTTTAAGAGGAAGAAGATGATGAGCAAGATGAAGAGAACTTGGAGAGAAATACAAGAAAAAGCAAGAAAACTAAACTTGGCAAAGCTTCTAAAGTGTAACCAAGTTCTTCAAAGCTTGGTATTTATAGAAATTTGTTAACATGGAGGCTACCAAGAGAAAGAAGGCCAACCAAAGAGGAGAAAAAGTGAGGAAAATATCTCTTTACATGGGTATGGGCTTAGGCATGGCAAGCATGGTTGAAAGCATGACCAAAGTATGGCCTAAGGCATGGTCTTTGAGTGAAATAAAATCAACATGTGATGAATTATGGGGGGTAAGGTTTCCCAGATTTCAGCCAAGGGGGAAGAATAATTGTTCATGTAATTGTGGTTTAATGATGTGTTTAGGTGTTTCTTTGATTAAGGTTTTGATTAGGAGTTGTAAGAAAGTGTTTAGGTGAGGTAATGCTAATTAAGGTTGTCAAGACTTGATTAGGAGGGTAATCTTGTTAGATTAACAATTTAAAATCATTTTTTAGTCAAATGAGGTATGGGCACAATTCCTTAATTTAAGGAATTGGAAAAAAATACTATTCAAGATTCCATGACTAGGAATCTTGAATTAAAGAATGTAATTAGAGTTTAACTAAGCAATCTTAGGTTCTAATTAACCTTAATAAATTATTTTGACTCTAGATTAATTATCAAAATAAATTAATCTTCGATTAAGCCTAATATTGCTTAGGTTTGCTTAATTATGTCATTAGGCTCACTGTACACTATTCTAGGGGCAAAATGGTAATTTTGCACTAAAATTGCCTGGACCTACCAGGCCCAACTAAACATCAAATACTACTTATAATCATCATTCCAAACTTTCCTGGAAGTTTGGGCTCAAACGGCACCTTTACCCGTAGAACATGACAGAGGTATTTTGGTCATTTTGAGCCGAAAGTTTAAAAAATGAGATTTTCACCTCGTATCAAACATAACAAATACAATCCCCTTCAAACATTGAGTTGACCCATTCAAGACTGGGTCGGCTTCCCTTTA
Source organism: Dalbergia oliveri (assembly GCA_030441495.1). Taxonomy (NCBI): domain Eukaryota; kingdom Viridiplantae; phylum Streptophyta; class Magnoliopsida; order Fabales; family Fabaceae; genus Dalbergia; species Dalbergia oliveri. The sequence continues at coordinate 4,161,515 of JAMLFY010000019.1, read as the reverse complement.
ATTCCTGGTAAAATGACCTCAGGAGCATTTTGGTCATTTGTACTCAAACAAAAAAATCAGGGCATTACAATATGAGCATGCATAAAGTTCATTTATTAATTTCCAAATACCTTTAGCTAGGCCGTGTCTTTAGCATGAATCTTAATGTTATGAATGCAATATACTATACCATGAATGCATGTCCATTCATATGCAAGATATAATTGAATACACATTGGATAAACATAACATAATAAATGCAATATATTCCAACATAATTCATTCTTTTAGGTGACTTAAACTTCTTATTCTCTTTTCCCTTGGGACCACCCTAATACTCTCCCTTTGAGAGTTCTAGGTTATGAGCTCATACCTAACTAGTCGTCACTAGTTTACACTTATCCTCTTGATAAGTTAAATTCTCACTCCGAGTGCGGGCTTAGGGGGCATAGGAACACCTTCATAACCACCAATTCCTGAGTCTAAAGGGTCCTATCTGGATCACCTTTCATAACCTTTAATTTGGGGAGTCTAGAGGATAACTTCCATATGTTTTATGTCACCTTAACCTTATTGGATCACCTCTCATAATCTTTAATTTGGGAGTCTAGAGGATCATTTCCATGTGTGTTTATATTAGAGATGCAATACATAAACATATAATCATAACTTATCATTCATCATTTCATACTCATAGAACATGTAACATCCCCTGCTGCTTTATGGATTGCCGAATTTCCCAAACAACACGTGTCTTCAGCGTGCTTGTCTCCTCACTCGCACGCTCTGAAAACTTCCTTGGAGGTCACCCATCCCAAAATTACCCAAGTTAAGCACGCTTAACTATGAATCTTTGATGGGCTACCAAAGAGAAATGCATTTGGCATAGGTAGTACCAATCAATTCATATAAGCCCTCCTTAATTATAGTAATACCTATAGAATCAGGACCTCTTTATTGAATTGTTAATTCTCATGTACCTCCGCTGAAGGAGGAAATCCTTGTGCCTTTTTGCAGGATTAATTCCTCGTCCCTCCGTCATGCCCACCAATTTCCGCTTGGTTCGTCCCGACCACAGCCTGGGAAGATAATGGGGATTGTCTGAGGATAATAGGGGATTGTTTGTGTTATGTGTGTTAATAGAGGAGAAGAATTCCAATTTTGAGTTTCGATGGACTAAATGACCAAAACTGCGCCGTTTTAACTTTGGATTTTGCAAGTACCTCCTAACCTCACTAAAATGTTTTAAAACATGTTTTTAAGCTATGATTAACCATTAGTTAAGCTCGGGTGGTCTGGGCAATTTTAAGTAAAATTACCATTTTGTCCCTACCTTTGTGCAATTTTGCGAATTTTGAGATTTTGATTGATATAGCAAAATAAGCAATATTAGGCTCAAATTAAAGGTTATTAGATTCTAATTATTAATCTAGAGTCAAAATTATTTATTTAGATTGATTAGAACTTAAAATTGCTTAAAAACACTCAAATTGCTTACTAATTCACCTAAGCCCTTAATTGTAAATTCTAATTTGCAAAGATACCCACCTACACCTACATAATACATGGAACACACAAATTTTATCCTCCTTGGGCTGTAATGCATGAAATTTTGGTCCATAATGCATCAGAAAATTTTCAAAGAATGCACAAAAACCAAGGTATGAAAACAAGGAACCATGAAAACATGATTCCATGTTTTAAGCCATCAAACAAGATGATTTTTCTTCCTTGTTTCCTCCTCAAATTTGGTCAGAATTTCCTCCTCCCTTTGTCCATTTATGACCCTCAAAGTCTCTATAAATAGGCATGCTTGAAGGAGTGTTAAAGGCCTTAGTTCATAACTTACACAATTCTAGTTTTTAGAAACACCAAAAGCTTTCTTTCTTCCTCCTCTTGGCTGAAACTTCTTCTCCCATTTCTCAAAGAGATTTTCTTTCATTTCACTCAAGGAAACCAAGTTCTTTTCCTTTCCTTCAAATAAAATTAGGTAGGGAGTTGTCTTTAAGCTTATTTCTATGCTTTGCTAAGTGTTGTTCTTGGTTCAAAATGATGATTTCATGGACTTTCTCTAGCTTTTTCATTTGATTTTCTTCTTTCTTTTCCTTTGAACATTTCGGCCATAAGGCCTATATGGGAATATGATGATAGCTTGATGATGAGGACCTTGAGTGTTGGTTGTAAATCCATCACAAGTTAGGCCTCTAAAGCTTGAAAATTCCACTTGATGCAAAACTTTAAAGAATGATGTTTTTATGATGTAAAAATAAAGATCTTGAGTTTAGAACTTGAAAGATGTATTTTCACTTTGTCTTGCTAAGATATATTGGGTTGAATTTATATTTCTCTAAAGTCTTGGAGGAGCTCTAGTAAAGAAATAAAATGAACTTGCATCCATGTTTAAGTTTATGCCTTGCATAACCATGTTTACTTTCTATGTCATCACTAAATTCTCAAGAATGAATAAATGAACTTGCATATTCATGTTTAAATTTCCAAGCTTGCATTTCATGTTTATGTTTCAAGTTGTCATTTAATCTTCAAAGATAATAAAGAGGATGCATCTCATATTTATTTTATGCTCTCACTTTATTTTATAATGACTAAAAGAATGAATGCATGACATGTTTATTATTATGTCATCACCTAAGAATTTTAGAGCTCAAAGACTTGCCCAAGTATCACAAGCAAAGTTGGGAAATGGTAGTATCCTAAGGATGCATATTTCCTTAAGATTATTGGAGTCAAAGAATTTATTCTTTAAGAAGTCTTGAGTTGGAGCTTAATAAGAATTCTCTTCTCCCTTTCACGTCCATGCGGACTACCGCCGCGTTTCTATTTTTCTTTTATTAAGATTCTCTTCTCCCTCTCCGGTCCATGCGGACTACCGTCAGCTTCTTGCATCATGTTTACAATTCCAAGTTATCACCTTATAAAGATAAGATTAAAATGAGGTTGCATAGCATGTTTATGATTCTAGTATCACCTAAATCTTTAAAAGCTCAAGACTTGCTCCTTTTATCTTAAGTGAGAATTTTAATCATGAACATTCTTTCAATGTATAAATTGACCTCATGATTAAGGTAGGCCTAAAGTGATTTTTAAATAGCTACTGAGTTGGTTCTATAATTTCTTTCAAGATTACCAAAAGAATTGGTTTCTAAAAGCATTTTAAGGCTTGAAATGATATTACGGAAACTAATATCTTGCATGTACTTAAAATAAGATATTAAGCAATTATGTGAGTTCATGATTCAGCCATTGATCTGAGTTAGTATTACTATGATTTGATATGTTTAAAGTTGTGATAATTATGTTTATTGATAAGGAATAATTCTATGTATGTTAGAAGTGAAATTAGCTACATAAAGCAACCGTAAAGCTTTAAATATGATTTACTGCCTATGCTGCCTCATATAGTCTAATAATGTTCTTAAGGCTTATAATTGATGGTAATAAATCCCTTAGATGCATAATTAATTAGTTCAATAATTGAGGTTGCCCGATTCTAGAGTTTCAGTTGTTTAAGACTTTCAATAAGGATTTATGATGATGCCTCTTTGATGTTTTAAATGATAAGTCTATGTAGTGATTTGATGCTTATTAAGTATTTGATGTCATTGAATGATTCAGGCTTGCATGTTAGTTGTTGTTGCAAACAATGAGAATGCTTATACATGAAATAATGAAATATTCTTTGTTACTTAAAAATTTACCATTGTTGCTGGAAAAAGTATATTACTGTAAAAGTGTAATTTGGAAAGGTTCTAACTAGGAAGACTTGGTATTTGCGTGTCCATTTGACCCACCTCTTTTCCTGGAATCTCCAGATGCATGATAGTTGGTATATATTATTCCAAAATAAAACTAGACAGAAAATATTATGATGAATTGAGAATTGTATTATGATATAACACGCAAAGACTTAATGGTGACTTAAATTTAAGAGCAAATGATCCTTTGGACCCATCAGACTATAGGTGGTGAAAAGGTTATCCTAGCCCCCTAACCCGTTCTCTCAAAAGGGTAAGTTCGGACTTTAACTTATCAAAGGGATAAGTATATGCTAGTGATGACTAGTAAGGTATAAGCTCATAACCTAGATTACTCCCAAAAGGGTGGAGTATAGGGTGGCCCAGGAAAATGATGATGAAAGTAACTTTAAGTCACCTAAGGAATTAAGTAACGTATTATGTGATTATGATGTTCTTTTATGCATAGTATTTATGAGATGATGATGAGAAATATGATGTTCTTTTATGCATAGTATTTATGATATGATGATGAGGAATATGATGCGGTCTTATGCATAACTATGTTATTATATGTGAAAGGAAAATTTCATTATAAACATGACATGCTAAGTTTATGATGCATTATAAGACGCATGATTAAAAACGAACCTAAAAAGTATATTTTCAAACTTAATAAATCAATCTTAGCATGCTCACTATTTCATAATAACCCGAGGTTCCTGGGGACGATGATGATGACACAATGCATCATGGTGAGTACCCTGAGATTCCTTTTATAAGTTTCTCACTCCCTCTATTTTTCTTTCCATCTCGTCTTCAAGAAGAAGGAAGCGTTCGTGAATCACATTGAGGCTTTCACCTAGTAGTTGAACTTGATCCTAGTTTCACTCGTATATTTCAGATATCTATCCCTATCCTTGGATGTTATTACTAGGTGCCATTAATGGATGTCCTTCCATCCATATTTTATTTATGTTTTGTTAGATTGCCTACACCTAGTCTTATTCTGTTGGTAGGCAAACTATCTATGTGTTATGTAATTATGGATGTTATATGATGGAATATGATGTGTTTTTCATGCTATATCTGCACGTTATTCACTTTATTTCAATTATTGTTCACGTTATGTGCGTCACGTTTTCAATTATGTTTAAAAAAAAATGGCTCTAATTTCACTAAGTATTTTCAAAGTATGATGAAAGAACAACAAAAAGTAAAGTCTAGTAATTAATCAGATACAACCTTGGTGTATCGGTTAATTATTAGGGTGTTATCTTGCAATAATTCTAATGATTATGGCTGAATTATTTCATGCATTACAGCCTCATGGAAGAGGGTTTGTGTGTTCCATGTATTATTTAGGTGTAGGCAAGGTATTCATGCAATTTAGAGAATTTACGTTAAGGGCTTAGGTGAATTAGTAAGCAATTTGAGTGTTTTAAAGCAATTTTAGGTTCTAATCAATTTAAATAAATAATTTTGACTCTAGATTAATAATTAGAATTTAATAAGCTTTAATTTGAGCCTAATATTGCTTAGGTTTTTAGCAAATCAAAAATCAAAAATTTGTAAAACTATACCAAGAATAGTGGGCAAACCATTTTACTAAAAATTGCCAGAGACCACCTAAGCTTAACCAATGGTTAATCATGGCTCAAAAACACCTTTTAAAACATTTTAGTGAGGTTCAGGCTTAGTCCGCAATCGGGGTTAAACCGCAGGCATTTTATTTTCAGGTATAGTAAATTCGGGTTTGCAATACTTCACGAATTGCTCCTAACTTCTCTTCTAACGTAACGCCTCAATTTTTACTGGAATTTTTACTGTCATTAGGAATTACCGAATTACCATAGGTAAATATTATATAAATTTGAGACCAAACAATCCTTAGTAAAGGAATATAACGTTAGAAGACAAGTTAGGAGCAATTCGTGCAAGTATTGCAAACCCCGATTCTGTACGTGTAAAATGACCAAAATGCCCCTGAGGTTATTTTTCAGAAAATGAGGATCGTGGGCCCCACCCATCCTCAAGGGGATGTTTTGATAATAATAAGGGATTGTTTGTGTTATGTGTGTTAATAGAGGAGAAGAATCATAATTTTGAGCTCTACGCGAAATGACCAAAACGCCCCTACGTTTTTAATCCGATTTGCGTGCCGACTTAGCCCGAACCTCACTAAAATGTTTTAAAAGGTGTTTTTAAGCCATGATTAACCATTGGTTAAGCTCGGGTGGTCTCGGGCAATTTTTAAGTAAAATGACCGTTTGCCCCTATCTTTGTAAGTTTTACAAATTTTGAGATTTTTGATTCGTCTAAAAACCTAAGCAATATTAGGCTCAAATTAAAGCTTATTAAATTCTAATTATTAATCTAGAGTCAAAATTATTTATTTAAATTGATTAGAACCTAAAATTGCTTTAAAACACTCAAATTGCTTACTAATTCACCTAAGCCCTTAACCGTAAATTCTCTAAATTGCATGAATACCTTGCCTACACCTAAATAATACATGGAACACACAAAACCCTCTTCCATGAGGCTGTAATGCACGAAATAATTCAGCCATAATCAATAGAATTATTGCAAGATAATGCACTAAAACAAAATGCCAAAAAATTCCCTAAAACATGGCATAAAACATGCCTTAAACAAGAAATGATTTTCTTCCCTTTGTTCCCCATGAAAAATCCAAAAATTATGCCTCCTCCTCTTGTCATACATGAGCTTGAATTCCTCTATAAATATGTTTACTTGAGAAGCCTTGGAATCCTTGCTCATAACTTACACAAATTCTAGTTTTAGGAGCACCAAAAGCTTTCTTTCTTTCCTCCTTGGCCGAAATTTCTCTCCCATTTCTCAAAGAGATTTTCTTTCATTTCACTCAAGGAAACCAAGTCTATTCCTTTCCTTCAAATCAAATTAGGTAGGGAGTTTTCTATGCTTTGCTAAGTGTTGTTCTTGGTTCAAAATGATGATCTAGTTTTTCCATTTGGTTTTCTTCTTCCTTTTTCTTTGAACAATTCGGCCATATGGCCTAGGTGGGACTAAGATGATGGCTTGATGATGAGGACCTTGAGGGTGGGTTGTGAATCCATCACAAGTTAGGCCTCTAAAGCTTGAAAGTTCCACTTGATGCAAAACTTTAAAGAATAATATTTTTATGATGTTTTTATGATCTTGAGTTTAGAACTTGAAAGATGTATTTCTCACTTTGTCTTGCTAAGATATATATATTGGATTGAATTTGTATTTCTATAAAGTCTTGAAGGAGCTCTAGTAAAGAAATCAAATGAACTTGCATCCATGTTTAAGTTTATGCCTTGCATAATCATGTTTACTTTCTATGTCATCACTAAAATTTCAAGAATGAATAAATGGACTAGCATACTCATGTTTAAATTTCCAAGTTTGCATTTCAAGTTTATATTTCATGTTGTCACTTAATCTCTAAAGATAATAAAGAAGTTGCATCTCATATTTATTTTATGTTCTCACTTTATTTTATAATGGCTAAAAGAATCAACGCATGACATGTTTATTTTTATGTCATCACCTAAAGATCCTAGAGCTCAAAGACTTGCCCAAGTATCACAAGCAAAGTTAGAACCATGATAATAAAAACTCTAAAGTTTTTTTGAGATTATTGGAGTCAAAGAATTCATTCTTTAAGAAGTCTTGAGTTTGGAGCTTAATAAGAATTCTCTTCTCCTCTCACTTCCCTATGGATTACCACTCCAGCTTCTTGCATCATGTTTATATTTCCAAGTCATCACCTTATAAAGATAAGATTAAAATGGGTTGCATAGCATGTTTATAATTCTAGCTATCACTAAATCTCTAAAGCTCAAGACTTGCTCCTTTTATCTTAAGAGAAATTCTAATCATGAACATTCTTTCAATGTATAAATTGACCTCATGATTAAGGTAGGCCTAAAGTAATTTTTAAATAGCTACTGAGTTGGTTCTATAATTTCTTTCAAGATTACCAAAAAGAATTAGTTTCTAAAAGAGTTTTAAGGCTTAAAATGATATACGGAAACTAATATCATGCATGTACCTAAAAGAAGATATTAAGCAATTATGTGAGGTCCATGATTCAGCCACTGATATGAGTTAGTATTACTATGATTTGATATATTTGAAGTTGTGATAATTATGTTTATTGATAAGGAATAATTCTATGCATGTTAGAAGTGAAATTAGCTACATAAAGCAACCGTAAAGCTTTAAATATGATTTACTGTCTATGCTGCCTCATATAGTCTAATAATGTTCTTAAGGCTTATAATTGATGGTAATAAATCCCTTAGATGCATAATTAATTAGTTCAATAATTGAGGTTGCCCGATTCTAGAGTTTCAGTTGTTTAAGACAGCTTTCGATAAGGATTTATGATGATGCCTCTTTGATGTTTTAAATGATAAGTCTATGTAGTGATTTGATGCTTATTAAGTATTTGACGTCATTGAATGATTCCTAGGCTTGCATGTTAAGTTGTTGTTGCAAACAATGAGAATGCTTATACATGAAATAATGAAATATTCTTTGTTACTTAAAAATTTACCCTTGTTGCTGGAAGAAAGTATATTACTTGAAAGTGTAATTTGGAAAGGTTCTGCTAGGAAAGACTTGGTATTTAAGCGTGTCCATTTGTGACCCACCTCTCTTTCCTGGAATCTCATGCATGATTACAGTTGGTATATATATTGTTCAGAATAAGACTATAAATGAAAATGTTATAAATGATTATGAATTGAGAATTGTATTATGATATAACATGCAAAGACTTAAAGGTGACTCAAAATATATGAGGAAATGACCCTTTGGACCCATCAGACTATAGGTGGTGAAAAGGTGATCCTAGAAAATGATCCTTTGGACCCGTCAAACTATAGGCGGTGAAAGTGATTCTTGCCCCTAGTCCGTCTCAAAAGGGTAGAGGGAATTTTTACTTACCAAAAGGGATAAGTATATGCTGGTGACGACTAGCAAGGTATGAGCTCATAACCTAGATTACTCCCAAAAGGGTGGAGTATAGGGTGGCCCCAAGAAAATAATGATGATGATCACAAGATTTAAGTCACCTAGGACACTAAAGGAATGAAATATGTGCACCATGTCTTGTGCATAGCTATTATGGTATGATGTTCTTCTGCATAGCATTTTATGAGATGATGATGAGAAATATGATGTTCTTCTATGCATGTTATTATGATATGATGATGAGGAATATGATGTGTTGATGAAAGGAAAAGTTCATTATAAACATGACATGCTAAGTTTATGATGCATTATAAGACGCATGATTAAAATCGACGAACCTCGATAAAGTATATTTTCGAACTTAATAAATCAATCTTAGCATGCTCACTATTTCATAATAACCCCGAGGTTCCTGGGGACGATGATGATGACACAATGCATCATGAGGTGAGTACCCTACTGAGATTCTTTTTATAAGTTTCTCACTCCCTCTATTTTTCTTTCCATCTCGTCTTTAGAAAGGAAGGAAGCGTTCGTGAATCACATTGAGGCTTTCACCAGGTAGCTGAACTTGATCCTACTAGTTTCACTCGTATATTTCAAATCTATCCCTATCCTTGGAGTGTTATTACTAGGTGCCATTAATGGATGTCCTTCCATCCATATATTATTTGTTTTGTTAGATTGCCTACACCTAGTCTTATTTTGTTGGTAGGCAAACTATCTATGTGTTATGTAATTATGGATGTTATATGATGGAGCCAATATGATGTGTTTTTCATGCTATATCTGCACGTTATTCGCTTTATTTCGATTATTGTTCACGTTATATGCGGCTCACATTTTCAATTATGTTTTTTAAAAATGGCTCGTAATTTCACTAAGTATTTTCAAAGTATGACGAAAAGAACTGAAGCAAAGAGTAAAGTCTAGTAATTAATCAGACAACCTAGGTGTATTCGGTTAATTATTAGGGTGTCACAGAACACATCAATTATGCATCTCAAAGACTTCAATCATAATTGCAACTTATAAATCACATAGGCATGCTATTATCAACATTCTTTTGAAAAGTAAACATGTCTCTATCCAATTGCTAGAAATTAAGGACCGGGGCTCAACTAATACTCGTATTATGCATCAACAAGATATACATAATGCACCAAAGGTTATCACAAACACAATCAGACATTCCCAACACATCATTATACATTAACTAATAATCCAAATTAGTATCATAATTAGTAATTAAATTTTCTTAAAATTCTCCCAAGACAATGAAACACATAAAGTCTTAACACAAAGTAAAACTCAAATGTAGGCCTATCATTATTATAAGGCCGAAGTCAAATGTTGTAAACATATCCACGGTGAAAATCTTCATTTAAGATAAAAGGAGTAAATCTTGAGCTTTAGAGATTTAATAGATAACTAGAATCATAAACATGCCATGCAATCTCATTTTTAATCTTGGTCATTATAAGATGATAACTTGGGAATATAAATATGATATGCAAGGCTTGAAAAATAAACATGATATGCAACTCCATTGTCTTATCTTCAAGAATTAAAGTGATGACTTGAAAGATAAACATGAATGCAAAGCTTGAAAATTTAAACATGGTATGCAAGTCCATTTACTTATCTTTAAGGATTTAGGTGATGACTTGAAATATAAACGTGATAATGCAAGGCTCGAAACTTAAACATGATATGCAAATCCATTTTTTTATCTTTTAGAATTTAGGTGATAACTTGAAATATAAATATGATTATGCAAGGCTTGGAAATTAAACATGATGTGCAAAGCTTGGAAATTAAACATGATATGCAAGTTCATTTATTTATCTTTTAAGAATTTAGGTGATGACTTGAAATAAAACATGGATGCAAAGCTTGAAATTAAACATGATATGCAAGTTCATTTATTTATCTTTAAGAATTTAGGTGATGACTTGAAATATAAACATGGATGCAAAGCTTGAAATTAAACATGATATGCAAATCCACATTATTATCTTCAAGAATTAAGGTGATTGCTTAAAATGTAAATATGAATACAACCTTGAAACATAAACATGGATGCAAGTTCCTTATTATATCTTGTTAAGCTCAAAACTCAAGACTTCTTAAAGAATGAACTCTTTAACTCCAATTAACCTCAACAAAGGATAAGTGAGCTTTAGAGTTCTCATTTCCATGGTTCCAAGAACCTTATTTCATGAACTCATCATCAAGCTCAAAAAGAATTGTTTAAAGAAAACTAACAATTTTTCCTCTAATCTTTTTGCAACAAAAACTAAACCTTGAGCTTTAGAGGTCCATTATGTGATGGATTCACAACCACCACCATGATTCTCATCATCAAGCCATGGTCATTAACAAGCCATAAAATCTGAAATTTTAAGCAAAGAAATGAGAAGAAGAACATGAAATAAACTCCCTACCAAGTTGTTTCTTGTTTAAAAGCTAGAGCTTGAGTTTATATGAACTAAGAAGAAAAGAAATCTGATGATAGTGATGATGATGGATTCATCCAAGTGGGGTTAGAATGGAGGAAGGATTTTTCTTGTGTTTTTGTGTTTGGTAATGGGAATGTTATGTGTTTAGGAGTTGATTTATGGTTGGAATGTGTATGCTTGAGGTTTAGAGCATGGTTAGAGGTTTGGAATGGAGTTTCTTGAGTATGAATTAGAAAGAAGAAGAAAGCTTGAATTCTAGAGAGAATTTGAGAACTTAGAGCACAATTTGAGCAAGAAAACTATCAAGAAAGCTAAGAGAGTTTGTGTGTGCAATATGGAAATGGAAGAGCTCATATTTATAGCCTCCCAAGGGCTGTGTGGCCACTGCCTTGGCTGCACAAATGGAGGGTTTTGTTTCAATTTTTAATTATAGGAAATATTAAAGAAAGAAAGCATAATTGGTGGTAATAATTTTATTTATGTATAATGAATGAAAAACTCTAAAATATGGTGCTAATAGGAGAAAAATGTGGCTGATTGCCTTATAGTGGAAATGAGTGGGATTTTTTTAGATTAAACATAACCTTAAATTGTGTAGAAAAGAAAGCTAAACAAATAGTGAATTGCTTGGACATATATGCAAGTGTATTGTTCTTGAAAAATTAAAAAAATGGCTGATTTGGGAATTAAGTGGTGCAACTTTCTGGTCATTTTAGGATCATATTTGCTTATTATATTGAGGGGTAAATCATGTATTAGATGTTTAATTACTTAGATAAAAGGTTAGGAATTGATAGATTAGTGAAAAAGGGTAAAATGTTAGGTGTTTTGGTCAATTCAAGACAAGGTAAAATAAATAATTATACATTAGTGAATGAAGTTAATTTCAAGGAGGTAAAAATCCATTTGTAACATAAATTCTAAACTTAGGATAAGAAAATATCATTTTACTAGATTTTACCTAACGAAATCCTAACCGTAAACTCAAAATAATGCATCCTTGTATTTATGGAAAGGAAATGCAATTTTTACCTTAAATAAATCTTATGCTTTAATTACCTTAAGTATATATTTTTAACCTTAGATATTTAATTTTTAACTCAAGGTTAATGATTGAAATCAACTAAATTTAATTGAGTTAAAATTGTCTTAATTACTTAAGTAAAACTCATTGAGTATTAACTAGGGGTAAAAAGGTGATTTCAGATAAAATTCCCAAATTACCTGAACATTTCAAATATTACTTAGTAGAACCCTTTTAGGCTTCCAGGTTATGAAGGGTTTAAACATTGCTTAATCTCAGGTTAAATTACCAGGGGTAAAATGGTAATTTCACGTAAAAATTCCTTGAAATTATAGGGCATTCTCAAATTGTGCTTGAAATAGTCATTTGAACCTTTGGGTGAAAAATCAAATTCAAAGATTACATAATTTCATGTAAAGTTACTAGGGTAAAATGGTAATTTTACATACGGTAAAAATTGAGAAATTGAGATTTTTATCTAAGGCACATTTAATCCCATCAAGTATTAAACTAACCCCTCAAAGATAATCTAGATTGGCTATCTTTGATTTTCTAGGTAAAAATGACCTCAGGGCATTTTGGTCATTTTACATGTACAGAAAATTGGTTTTGCGACTTTTGCACGAATCGCTATTCAAGTTTCATCCTGTTCTCTAACGTTATATTCTTTTTATTATTAATTGGATTGAATTACATGCAAAAAATTACTTAAGGGCGTTTTGGTAATTTTACTCGATAGCAGGAATCGACGTGACACTTGTGCATCTGGGGCCTCCTAAGTGCTTTCCTGTCATTTGGCATCCTTGATTGAAGTCTCTGGGGGCCTTGCGGTCTAGGGTCTGGATTGGCTATTGAGTTCGAAAGGCGATCTATTTTGGTTTGAACTTTGGAGCTTGTGGTGCTAACATCTGTGCGAAACTCTCAGCCCTTACGTGCTCAGCTTTCTTGGCGTCCTCAATGATGCGGCATTTGTTGACCAAGGTGGGGAAATCCCTGATCTCCAAATGGGCTACCACAACATTAATATCGGCCTTCAGCTTCACTTCATACTTGACGCACTTCCAGGACTTGTCAGGGTTTCCTTGGTACATTCTTGAGAATTTGATGAGCTCCTTGAACTTGGCAGGATATTGAGCGATGCTCATGCCTCCTTGAGTCAATTGCATGAACTCAATGTCCCTGGCATTCTTTACAAACTCCGGAAGTACTTTTCACAGAAGTGAGCTTTAAACAGCTCCCAATCAATCTCACCGCCTCCATTAGTCTCTACAGATCCAAGAATGGCATCGCCTTCCATATAAGTGGCAAAAGTCACCTTCTGCCCTTCCTGTGCACGAATCATAGTGAAGATTTTCTCCATGCTCTTGATCCATTCATCGCGTGGTTTGGATTCAAGGTTCCTTTGAATGAAGGCGGGTTGGTCTTGCGAAATTCCCGAAACGGTATCCTCCTGGGATCTTAGTAGTCCTGTGACCATGGCTCGCCTGCCTGAAGTCTCAGCTATCCTCTCGAACATTGCCATCATGGTCCTAGTGACATCGCGAGGCTCAGCAATTCGTTGTCCTGGTTAGAGTGAGGTCCTATTCGTTATCATCGTGCCATTGGTCCCTATGCACACAAAACAACAAACATGGGGATGAGTGTAACACCCATCCTACTATAGTGCTATGCTCGAGTCATAACATTACAGGAAGTAGTTGTTACTCATAACTACTTTATAGACTTTATCTTTCTCATTCATAGGAATTTTATGCGTAGGTGTTGTAATAAATATGAGCCTTGCACTAAAAGCTATACTAATTTTTTTTTCTTTTGCATATCGCAATCCTTTCAACATAATAATCGTCGTATAGAAATATCGGGAAACAATACGCATCCTAAGAAGTCACACGATAATTTACATTTTTATATAACGTCCATAAGTTAAGTCATATAAGCATAGTATATACATTCACACCTAATTACATATTTACTTTGAACAACCCTACCCTAGTCCTCGTAGAGACCACCTAATCTGGGTTAGGGCCTAACAAAATACAACCAACTATATATATAAACCTAACTCCCTCAGTTATGGCTCATCAAAAGGTCAAACATAAGAGCCATGATAGTCAGATAATGTGAGGACTCTAAGCATACACCTATCAACAAATTGGGTACACCATAGTCGATCAAGCGGGTGGAGAGTAATGCCCATTAGGCACGTCAATGAGTAGCCCTCCCCTCCGCTACCCTGAAGGAGTAGAGGACTAGAAGATGTCTCCTCTGAAGGATCAGACTCAGCATTGTCAGGCTGTGGTGGCTGTGGTGGGTGAGTCATATAGCGGAAAGCAGGAAAGGGGACGCTGGATCAAAAGTAGGACTCATAACAGGAGTAGCAATCTGCGAAAGTACATAAATACGATACGAGACTTAGCAACCAGGTACAGTGACCCTAGCTCCTGTCGTAGTGCCACTGCACATTAGGCATCTCTAGGAAGAACACGATTCGAGGCCATCTATATAAAATACATCACACAACAGGAATGAGAATCAACGATTCCAGGAGGAAACACCGTCTGTTACTCAATGATATTCAACTTAATGCAAAATAAGCAATGTAATATGTGGTGGTTTATGTAATGGTCTCATTAATTAGTGTCATTATTTGTTATGATCTAATTTCTTATTAGAAAATGTTAAACCTAATGGTAGAACCCATAGGACTCTTCTGATATACTTCTATGTGGATCGTACTGTCAACGATGTAACGTTGTCGCGTTACAACCTGATATAGTTCACTAGATGGAGTACGTCTACTACATCTCAATGAATAGCCTCGCTATTCTTTCTAGGACATCCCTTTTCTCATAACGAAGTAACGCCGTCGCGATTACAACCTGATATAGTTCTAAGGGCGTAGCACGTCTACTACTACCCGTGAATCCATGAGCTTACCACTAAGCAATTAACATTACATAAGGCTTATTTCTTAAAATTTCCCTTTTTATAAAGATCTTTAATTTTGGCTTAGGGGAACCTTATCATTCTAAAGAGAAATCTCTTCTAACAATTCTATATCTCATGCTCTTGCTTGAGATTTTCTTGAAATCTCCTTAATTCTTATGAGATATTCTAAAATCTATTAAACTTTTTATGAAATTTTATATCATCATAACTTGTAAAATTCTTCATGATGAAATTCTTATAAATTTTAAGGTAAAGAACCCAAGTTTTCTTGAACAATAATTGCTCCTAAATTTTGAAGACACAACCAAGTTTTGCTGCCATTTTTTCTTTTCAAGCTTGATCATTATGTATAGCAAGATAAAACAACTCAAGAATTATTGCAGAAAATTCCAGCACATAAGACTTTAGCACATACCCACTTATAGCACTTCTTATATCATGCAAACCAAGATTTAGTGCTGTAAAATTTCAGCACACTAAAAATTCCAGCACATGAAATTCTAATACACAAGATTTCATAACAATCCAAGCACTTATAAATTCTGAAATTTCTGAAATAAAATTTTGGTTGTTTGTATACAAAATCTCATCACAACTTAGTCCATCATAGATTCTAAGAATTGGTTTCAGATTTTTCAGCAAGTTCACAAGGGTTGTTCTTGATGTATTCTTCCATATCTATCAATTACAACACATGTAGTTGCTAGAAAAATTTCTGATTTCAACATAAACAATTCCATCATAACTCAAGCAATCATAAACCCTAAATTGGTTCAGATTTCAGCATCATAACACCAAGAAAATCAAGCACTTATCTTAGCAAAATAGCTAAACATCATGAAGCAAGAGACTAGGATAATTTTCTACCTTTCTCAAGCTTTTTCCCTAACTTATCAAGCCTCAAAACCCCCAAATTCCAGCCCTTATTTGTGCTGCCACTAGGACCAAAAGCAAGGGAAAAACAAAGTTTTTAATTGATCTTGATGTAAAGAAAATGTTCTTGAAGAAGTTTAGAAGCTTACCTATGAGTATCCTTTGAGATTATGGTGTTTTGATGGAGTTTTGCCCAAAGAGAAAGCTTGGAAAATTAAGAACAAAGAAGGAAGAAAGGAGAACGAAGAAGAAAAGCCTAAAACGTGAATTCTAAGCTTCACCGAGAACAAAATGCAAATTTTTGTTTCTTTTTCATTTTTAATTGCCTTAACTTGGAGAGAAAGTAAGGCAAGTGTTATTTCCATCATTTGTCTTGTATCAGAATTTGGAATATCTATATTTATTTAATTGTCACAAGTAAAAAAAATTATTTGGAATTCGATAATATCCGTTATTTTTACTAAACTCAATGTTTTGGTGTACCGATTATTACCACTTTGTACCAATTATTATCATTTTGGTACCCGATTGATACCTAAGAATTCTTAATGGGTTAAAAACATCTATTTAATCTTATCATTATTTTTCAATGTCTTTATACTACTTATAGGTCTTATTCTATATCTCTAGTTATAATATTATTACATTGAATTTTTAATAATATTAAATGAATTTTCATTTTTTTTTAATTTTTTTTGTGAATCCTTATATTGTTTCAATCATACCGCGTTTGTCGAAATTTTTAAAACCCACGATTACTCGCAATTAATTATTTTATCAGAGACAAAAGGCGAGTTGACAATCAGACTCAATATTCTATGCAAAGCGGGTTAGTTACCATGGCACGAATAGACATACAGGAGTCATGCATTTCCAATCCTTAAGCTCATCCTATTGATAAGACAACTACACATGACATACCTACCACATTATGCTTAAGAAGCATAGTCAGTCCAATCCTCAAGCTCCGTTAGAACAAAACTCTCTGATAGCAAAATGTAACACCATAATATTTAACTCAATACACCTAGGATGTATTCAAGTTAATTATTAGTTATTACTCTTTTGTCTAGTCTTAACTCTGGTTTTAGAAAATACTTAGGAAAATATGGGTAAAATTTTTCTTGATAAACAAAAAAACGTGAGCCATATGCACAGATAAAGTAAACTACATCGTTGCCTTGAAATAATCATTAGGGGAAATCATGACATATCAACTGAAACATAAAACCATAAATGAAACAACATCGCAGTTAGAAATATAAATAGTTATTAGACAAGTAGTAGTAGCATTAATACAGTCATCCGTGCATAATGTAACATCCTAATAATTAGCCCAATACACTTAGACTGTATCTAATTAATTACTAGACTTTACTTTTTGCTTCCATTCTTTGATCTAAACTCTTAAAAATACTTTAATGAAAATACGAATAAATTTTTTTTTTAAACTTTGAAAATAAAACATGAGCCACGTAGACTAAGTAAACCCATCATCCTTCTTGAGTGAAATAAAAACTAATCACCTGTTTGCACAACAATAACATGAATAATCACATCATCACATATAATTATAACATAAACAGTATTCGTTCCACATTAGATATCAAAATACACAACAAATAGATATTATGCCCACCAATAGAGTTAGGCTAGGTCTAGTTAATCAAACAATACATAAATAGTATATGGATGAAAAAACATCCATGAATGACACCTACTAATAACACTCCAAAGGGGAAATACATACTGAATATACGAGCGAAGTTAGCAAGATCAAGTTCAGCTACCAAGTAAAGGCCTCAATGTGATTCACGAACACTTCCTTCGTTTCTTAAGACGAGATGAAAGAAAAAAAATAGAGGGAGTGAGAAACTTATAAAAAGAATCTCAGGGTACTCACCTCATGATGCATTATGTCATCATCATCGTCCCCAAGAACCTTGGGGTTATTATAAAATAGTGAGCATGCTAAGATTCATTTATTAAGTTCGGAAAAATACTTTACCGAGTTTCATTGATTTTAATCATGCGTCTTATAATGCATCATAAACTTAGCATGTCATGTTTATAATGAACTTTTCCTTTCATCAACACATTATATTCCTCATCATCATATCATAATAACATGCATAGAAGAACATCATATTTCTCATTATCATCTCATAAATGCTATGCAGGAAGAACATCATACCATAATAGCTATGCACAAGACATGGTGCACATATTTCATTTCTTTAGTGTCCTAGGTGACTTAAAATCTTGATCATCATCATTATTTTCTGGGCCACCCTATACTCCACCCCTTTGGGAGTAATCTAGGTTATGAGTTCATACCTTACTAGTTGTCACTAGCATATACTTATCCCTTTTGATAAGTTAAAATCCCAACTCTACCCTTTTTGAGAGAACGGGCTAGGGGCAAGAATCACCTTTTCACCACCTATAGTCTATGGGTCCAAAGGATCATTTTCTTATATAAATTTAAGTCACCGTTAAATCTTTGCATGTTATATCATAATACAACTCTCAATTCATAATCATCAGGATGCATAAACATTCTCATTGTTTGCAACAGCAACTATAATGTAACGCCCCAATTTTTCCTGGAATTTTTACTGTCATTAGGAATTATCGAATTACCGTAGGTAAATATTATATAAAATTTGAGACCAAACAATCCTTAATAAAGGAATATAATGTTAGAAGAGAAGTTAGGAGCAATTCGTGCAAGTATTGCAAACCCCGAATTTCTGTACGTGTAAAATGACCAAAATGCCCTGAGGTTATTTTACTAGAAAATGAGGATCGTGGGCCCCACCCATCCTCAAGGGGATGTTTTGATAATAATAAGGGATTGTTTTTGTTATGTGTGTTAATAGAGGAGAAGAATCATAATTTTGAGCTCTTACGCGAAATGACCAAAACGCCCATGCGCTTTTAACCCGATTGCGTGCCGACTTAGCCGAACCTCACTAAAATGTTTTAAAATGTGTTTTTAAGCCATGATTAACCATTGGTTAAGCTCGGGTGGTCTTGGGCAATTTTTAAGTAAAATGACCGTTTTGCCCCTCTCTTTGTAGTTTAGAAATTTTGAGATTTTTGATTTTTTAACGAAACCTAAGCAATATTAGGCTCAAATTAAAGCTTATTAAATTCTAATTATTAATCTAGAGTCAAAATTATTTATTTAAATTGATTAGAACCTAAAATTGCTTAAAAACACCCAAATTGCTTACTAATTCACCTAAGCCCTTAATTGCAAATTCTCTAATTTGCAAAGATACCTTACCTACACCTAAATAATGCATGGAACACACAAATTTCTCCTCCTTGGGCTGTAATGGACGAAATTATTGATGTCATTATGCATCAGAATAATTGCCCAAAGATACACTAAAACAAAATGCCAAAATGTCACCATGAGACATAATTCCCTAAATTCATACAACTTGTCTTGAATCCATGTTTTCCTCCCTTTGTTCCCCATGAAAATCCATCAGCCTTCCTCCTTCATTTGTCCATTTGTGAGCTTCAAAATCTCTATAAATAGGCATGCTTGAAGAGGTGTTAGAAGCCTTTGATCATAACTTACACAATTCTAGTTCTTAGGTGCACCAAAAGCTTTCTTTCTTCCTCCTCCTTGGCCAAATTCTCTTTTCAGTTTTTCAAAGAGATTTTCTTCCATTTCACTCAAAGAAATCAAGTTCTCTTCCTTTCCTTCAAATCAGATTAGGTAGGGAGTTGTTTCTAAGTTCATTTTATGCTATGACAAGTTATGTTTCTAGCTCAAAAATGATGATTTCATGGACTTTCTTCTAGCTTTCAATTTCGTTTGTTTCCCCTTTTCTTTTAAAAACATTTCGGCCTTATGGCCTAGATTATGATGAGACCATGGTTTGATGATGAGGTTCTTGAGTGTTGGTTGCAAAGCCTTCACAAGTTAGACCTCTAAAACTTGAAGGTTTCACTAGTTTTTAAAGCTTTACAATTTTGGTTTTTCTTTTCTTATTTTTCTTTAATGATTTCGGCCAAATGGCCTAAGAAGGAATATGATGATAGCTTGATGATGAAGACCTTGAGTGTTGGTTGTAAATCCATCACAAGTTAGGCCTTTAAAGCTTGAAAATTCCACTTGATGCAAAACTTTAAAGAATGATGTTTTTATGATGTAAAAATAAAGATCTTGAGTTTAGAACTTGAAAGATGTATTTTTCACTTTGTCTTGCTAAGATATATATATATTGGGTTGAATTTATATTTCTCTAAAGTCTTGGAAGAGCTCTAGTAAAGGAATAAAAGGAACTTACATCCATGTCTAAGTTTATGCCTTGCATAACCATGTTTACTTTTAATGTCATCACTAAATTCTCAAGAATAAATAAATGAACTTGCATATCTCATGTTTAAATTTTCAAGCTTGCATTTCATGTTTATATTTCAAGTTGTCACTTAATCTTCAAAGATAATAAAGAGGATGCATCTCATATTTATTTTATGCTCTCACTTTATTTTATAATGGTTAAAAGAATCAACGCATGACATGTTTATTTTATGTCATCACCTAAAGATCCTAGAGGTCAAAGACTTGCCCAAGTATCACAAGCAAAGTTGGAAAATGGTAGTATCACTTTCAATTTCCTTAAGATTATTGGAGTTAAAGAATTCATTCTTTAAGAAGTTTGAGTTTGGAGCTTAATAAGATGCAATAAGAATTCTCTTCTTCACTCCGTCTACTACGCTCCCTTCTTATTTTCTTTTATTAAGATTCTTCTTCCTTTACTTGTCCAGTCTACTACGTTCAGTTCTTGCATCATGTTTACAATTTCAAGTTATCACCTTATAAAGATAAGATTAAAATGAGGTTGCATAGCATGTTTATGATTCTAGTATCACCTAAATCTTAAAAGCTCAAGACTTGCTCCTTTTATCTTAAGTGAGAATTTTAATCATGAACATTCTTTCAATGTATAAATTGACCACATGATTAAGGTAGGCCTAAAGTGATTTTTAAATAGCTACTGAGTTGGTTCTATAATTTCTTTCAAGATTACCAAAAAGAATTAGTTTCCAAAAGAGTTTTAAGGCTTTGAAATGATATTACGGAAACTAATATCTTGCATGTACTTAAAATGAGATATTAAGCAATTATGTGAGGTTCATGATTCAGCCACTATCTAAGTTAGTATTACTATGATTTGATGTGTTTGAAGCTGTGATAATTATGTTTATTGATAAGGAATAATTCTATGCATGTTAGAAGTAAAATTAGCTACATAAAGCAACGTAAAGCTTTAAATATGATTACGCCTATGCTACCTCATATGGTTTAATAATGTTCTTAAGGCTTATGATTAATGGTAATGATGGTAATTAATTAGTTTGATAATTGAGGTTACCCGATTTAGAGTTTTGTGTAAGAAGTTTTCGGTAAGGATTTATGATGATGCTTATTAAGTATTTGATTTCATTGAATGATTTCATGGCTTGCATGTTATAGTTGGTGTTGCAAACAATGACAATGCTTATGCATGAAATAAAGAAATATTCTTTGTTATTTAAAAAATTACCATTGTTGCTGGAAGAGTGTATTACTTAAAATGTAATTTGAAAAGGTTCTGCTAGGAAAAACTTGGTATTTAAGCGTGTCCATTGTGACCCATCTCTTTCAAATTCTAGATGCATGATTACAGTTGATATATTATTCCAGAATAAGACTATAAATGAGAGAATGTCATGATGATTATGAGTTGAGAATTGTATTATGATATAACATGCAAAGACTTAATGGTGACTTAAATTTAAGAGGAAATGATCCTTTGGACCCATCAAACTATAGGTGGTGAAAAGGTGATTCTAGCCCCTAACCCGTTCTCTCAAAAGGGTAGAGTTGGACTTTAACTTATTAAAAGGGATAAGTATATGCTAGTGACGACTAGTAAGGTATGAGCTCATAACCTAGATTACTCCCAAAAGGGTGGAGTATAGGGTGGCCCAGGAAAATGATGATGAAAGCAACTTTAAGTCACCTAAGAAACTAAGTAAATGCATTATGTGAATATGATGTTCTACTATGCATAGTATTTATGAGATGATGATGAGAAATATGATGTTCTGCTATGCATAGTATTATGAAATGATGATGAGAAATATGATGTGATTTTATGCATAACTATATTATTATATATGAAAGGAAAAGTTCATTATATACATGACATGCTAAGTTTATGATGCATTATAAGACGCATGATTAAAACGACGAACCTCGGTAAAGTATATTTTCAAACTTAATAAATCAATCTTAGCATGCTCATTATTTCATAATAACCCGAGGTTCCTGGGGACGAGGATGATGTCACAATGCATCATGAGGTGAGTACCCTACTGAGATTCTTTTATAAGTTTCTCACTCCCTCTATTTTTCTTTCCATCTCGTCTTAAGGAAGGAAACATTTGTGAATCACATTGAGGCTTTCACCAGGTAGCTGAACTTGATCCTAGTTTCACTCGTATATTTTAGATATCTATCCCTATCCTTGGAGTGTTATTACTAGGTGCCATTAATGGATGTCCTTCCATCCATATATTATTTGTTTTGTTAGATTGCCTACACCTAGTCTTATTTTGTTGATAGGCAAACTATCTATGTGTTATGTAATTATGGATGTTATATGATGGAGCCAATATGATGTGTTTTTCATGCTATATCTGCACGTTATTCGCTTTATTTCGATTATTGTTCACGTTATGTGCGGCTCACGTTTTCATTATGTTTAAAAAAATGGCTCGTAATTTCACTAAGTATTTTCAAAGTATGATGAAAGAACTGAAGCAAAGAGTAAAGTCTAGTAATTAATCAATACAACCTAGGTGTATTCGGTTAATTATTAGGGTGTTACATATAACATGCAAGCCAGGGAATCATTCAATGATATCAAATACTTAATAAGCATCAAATCACTACATAGACTTATCATTTCAAACTTCAAAGAACCATCAACATAAATTCTTACCGAAAAATTGTCTTAAACAATCAAACCTTTAGAATCGGGTAACCGCAATTATCAAACTAATTAATCATGCATCTAAAGGATTCATTATCATCATTACCATTAATTATAAGCCTTAAGAACATTATTAAACTATATGGGACAGCATAGGCAGCAAGTTATATTTAAGGCTTCATGGTCTGCTAGAAATTGCATTTTTAACACTTTCTCGTTAGCTTTTCCTTATGGTGCTAAAATTAATTACTAAACCAATTATGAATCATTCTCCCTTATCTAAACATAATAGAACCTGGTTCTTAGGGCTGCTAAAGGTTCTGGACAGAATGCATAAATTTCATTCTCTAAAGTTCTAGAAATCTTGCTTTTACGGTTTTCTAGGAAGCTAGTTTTATCTCTAACATGCATAGAATCATTCTTTTAGCAATCAACCATAATTATCACAACTTCAAACATATTAAACCATCATCATACAGTAGTACTAAACTCAGATTAGTGGCTAAATCATGAACCTCACATAATTGCTTAAAATCATATTTTTAAGTACAAGTAAGATACTAGTATCCGTAAAATCTTTGCAAGGCCTTAAAACCCTTTTAAAAACTAATTCTTTTTGTTACTCTTGAAAGAAATTTTAGAACTAAATTAGTAGCTTGTTTAAAATCACTTTAGGCCTACCTTAATCATGAGGTCGATTTATACATTGAAAGAATCCTCATGATTAAAATTTTCACTTAAGATAAAAGGAGCAAGTCTTGAGCTTTAGAGATTTAGGTGATAACTAGAATCATAAACATAATATGCAAATCCCTTTCTTTATCTTTAAGATTTAAGGTGATGACTTGGAAATTAAACATGATATGTAAGACTTGAGATTTAAACATGATGCAAGAAACTGGAGCGGTGGTAGTCCACATTGACCAGTGGAGGGAGAAGAGAATCTTAATAAAAGAAATAAGAAAACCGAGCGCGGTAGTCCGCATAGACCGATGAAGAGAAAAGAGAATTCTTATTATATCTTATTAAGCTCCGAACTCAAGACTTCTTAAAGAATAAATTCTTTGACTCCAATAATCTTAAGGAAATTGAAAGTGAGCTTTAGAGTTCTTATTACCATGGTTCCAACTTTGCTTGTGATACTTGGGCAAGTCTTTGAGCTCTAGGATTCTTAGGTGATGACATAATAATAAACATGTCATGCGTCGATTTTTTAGCCATTATAAAATAAAGTGAGAGCATAAAATAAATATGAGATGTAACCTTTTATTATCTTTAGAGATTAAGTGACAACTTGAAACATAAACATGAAATGCAAGCTTGGAAATTTAAACATGAGAATGCAAGTTCATTTATTCATTCTTGAGAATTTAGTGATGACATAGAAAGTAAACATGGTTATGCAAGGCATAAACTTAAACATGGATGCAAGTTCATTTTATTTCTTTACTAGAGCTCCTCCAAGACTTTAGAGAAATATAAATTCAACCCAATATATTTTAGCAAGACAAAGTGAAAAATATATATTTCAAGTTCTAAACTCAAGATCTTTATTTTTACATCATAAAAACATCATTCTTTAAAGTTTTGCATCAAGTGGAATTTTCAAGCTTTAGAGGCCTAACTTGTGATGGATTTACAACCAACACTCAAGGTCCTCATCATCAAGCTATCATCATATTCCCATATAGGCCTTATGGCCGAAATGTTCAAAGGAAAAGAAAGAAGAAAACCAAATGGAAAAGCTAGAGAAAGTCCATGAAATCATCATTTTGAACCAAGAACAACACTTAGCAAAGCATAGAAATAAGCTTAAAGACAACTCCCAACCTAATTTTATTTGAAGGAAAGGAAAAGAACTTGGTTTCCTTGAGTGAAATGAATGAAAATCTCTTTGAGAAATGGGAGAAGAAGTTTCAGCCAAGAGGAGGAAGAAAGAAAGCTTTTGGTGCTTCTAAAAACTAGAATTGTGTAAGTTATGAACTAAGGCCTCTAACACTCCTTCAAGCATGCCTATTTATAGAGATTTTGAGGCTCATAAATGGACAAAGGGAGGAGGAAGGCTGGTGGAATTTCAAAGGGAACAAAGGGAGGAAAACATGGATTCAAGACAAGTTGTATGAATTTAGGGAATTATGTTTCATGGTGACATTTTTGGCATTTTGTTTTAGTGCATTATTTAGAAATATTCTGATGCATTATGGCTCCATAATTTCAGCCATTTGCAGCCCATGGAAGAGAAATTTGTGTGTTCCATGTATTATTTAGGTGTAGATAAGGTATCTTTGCAAATTAGATAATTTGCAATTAAGGGCTTAGGTGAATTTGTAAGCAATTTGGGTGTTTTTAAGCAATTTTAAGTTCTAATCAATCTAAATAAATAATTTTGACTCTAGATAAATAATTAGAATCTAATAACCTTTAATTTGAGCCTAATATTGCTTAGGTTTTGCTATACGAATCAAAAATCTCAAAATTCAAAACTGACAAAAGAGGGACAAAATAGTAATTTTACTTAAAAATTGCCCGAGACCATCGAGCTTAACTAATGGTTAATCATAGCTTAAAAACATGTTTTAAAACATTTTAGTGAGGTTCGGGTTCAGTGCACGCAAATTTGAGTTAAAACGCCGCAAGGGCATTTTGGTCATTTTCACGTCGAAGCTCAAAATTAGGATTCTTCTCCTCTATTAGCACACATAACACAAACAATCCCTTATTAACATCAAAACATCCCCTTGAAGATGGGTGGGGCCCACAATCCTCGTTTCTGAGTAAAATAACCTCAAGGGCATTTTGGTCATTTTACACGTACAGAAATTGGTTTGCAACTCTCGCACGAATTGCTCCTATCCTTTCTTCTAATGTTATATTCCTTTATTAAGGATTGTTCGCTCTCAAATTATATGAAAAATTACGTAGGGTAATCGTAATTTCTAAACGACAGGTAAAAATCGGGTGTTACACATAACATGAAGAAACATAAAGAAAATACATCAGAATCTACCATCTACAATAGTGCATCTAAAATAGATAACCTCAAAAAGCAAAAGAAGGATATCCTAACGGGTACTGTGTGTGCACTAAGTTCAGCTGCGGCTCTTACTCTTACCCATCAAATGAGGTACATACCCAATCCACTCAGCCAATTTTGTAAGGTGGCGGTGTGAGAGGTCAGCATGTGCTCCATGATAGGGCACATCCTCACCTTCCTCCTCAGGAAGGGGCTGGATCATAGTATCCTCGCTACCTAACTCCATGGGACGATGGGGGGGAACCCATGGATAGGATGTCTGTCTTGGAAGGGTTGGTCTTAGAATAAGTCGAGGGTGAGGGGGAGCGTACTCGCGTAGGTGCGGATAGTGGAGGCACATCAGGGGTAGACGAATACGCTCTCCTTGAGAGGTGTATGCGCTTGAAGAATAGGTCGTTGGCGAGGCGAAGGGGCGGAAGTGAACGAGAATTGGAAGCTAGTAACTGGGCAAAACAGGCAATCGAGAAAAACATGCACACGGAACAACGACCCACAAAATGGTCCGACTAGTGTGTGGCATCAAAATGAAGCTCCCATGTTGGCGCGTCAACGTAAATCACGAAGGTTGCCATCGTCCCTCTGAAGATGTGACGGAAAAAAAGATAGAGGGAGTGAGATACTTGGTAAAGAATCTCAGTAAGGTATTCTCCTATCTTGGTGTCATCATCTACGTCCTCAGGAACCTGAGTTTCTTTGTAAAAAGGTGAACATGCATAAGATCCAATTTTAAAGTTCTAAAATACCATTTACCGAGGCCCATTTATTTTAGTATGCATCTTAGATGTCATGAATACAACATACTTTATCATGAAATGTGTAACATCCCTGTGACTTTATGGATTGACGACTTGTCCGCACAAACCAACACGGGTTTTTCCAGCATGCTTGTCCTCACTTACACGCTTCCTTGGAAAACTTCCCAGGAGGTCACCCATCTCAAAATTACCCCAAGTCAAGCACACTTAACTTGGAGTTCTTTTGTGATGGGCTACCGAAAAGAAAGATACATCTTTGTAGCATAGGTAGTACCAATCAATTCATATAAGTCCTCCTTAACTGTATAGTCCTATACCTATACAAACTCAGGATTCCTCTTCGGGTGTGTCGGTTCATTCATGTGCCCCTCCGCTTGGAGGCAGAGTCGTTCCTTGTCTGTCTTCTCGCACTAGCGATCACTCCCTAACTCGTCCTGGCGTTACATGCCCACCAGTTTCCGCTTGGTTCGTCCCCCGAACCACACCGTACCGAGAGGTGCAGGCTCTAATACCATTTGTAACATCCCCGCCCTTTATGGATTCCGACTGTCCCACAAACCAACACGGGTTTTCAGCGTATGATATACTAATTCCAATCATAGGAGATGCTCATAGATCATAACAATTATAACATGACTTTCTTCTACTTATCTTTTAGGTGACTAAGATTAATTCTTTCTCTCATTTAGAGCCACCCTATTTCTCTTGCCTTTTGAGAGTTCTAGGTTATGAGCTCATATCTCACTAGTCATCACTAGCATAATCTTATCCTATGATAAGTTAACACCCGACTCTTGGAGTGTGGGATAGGGGGCAATAGGATCACCTTTCATAATCTTTAATTTGGAGTCCAAAGGATTATTTCCTTATTGGATCACCTCTCATAACCTTTAATTCGGGAGTCTAGAGGATCATTTCTATATATTTTTATGTCACCTTTGTATTAGCATATTATGTTAAGATGCAAAGCCGTAATCATATCATATACTTTTCTCATGCTCTTTTGAACCTTATACAACTTTAAAATATTCCAAGTGAAATTATAACATGCCATATCCATTCAAAATCAAATAACTAAACATGTAAGACCTCAATTTCACATAATTCCTCAAGCATATGGAAAATCACAACATTTTACAGGATACGTACTTTCGTCGCCTCATA
Organism: Dalbergia oliveri; assembly: GCA_030441495.1. Taxonomy (NCBI): domain Eukaryota; kingdom Viridiplantae; phylum Streptophyta; class Magnoliopsida; order Fabales; family Fabaceae; genus Dalbergia; species Dalbergia oliveri. The sequence continues at coordinate 4,133,530 of JAMLFY010000019.1, read as the reverse complement.
AAGAATTTAACCTCTAAATCAGGTAGACCCAACTTTCATATTTTTAATTCTAGATTGTTCTTATAAATAAGTCGTATCCTTATGGCAACACAATAAGTAACCTTATATTAGTAGCAAAAATTAGAGAGCTTAACAAAAGGATGTCTACAATTAAATAAGATATATATATATATTCCCTTAGTCAAAGTTCTCACGTGAGTTGAAATGGTGAGTCTTGAGCACTAGTTTAATCAAGTGATGGCATAATTTTAAACATTTAATCTTGGCATTATAGGGTGATGGCAAGAAAAACATAAGTATGCTATGCAAAGCTTTGAATTTAAATATGAGAGTGTAAGCTCCAGTTTAAATCTTTAAGTTTAGGTGATGACTTGAAAAATAAATATGCTAGAGAAGAAATGTAGACATGAGTGCAAGTTCAATTCTTTATTTTAGTGCTTGAGGCCCCTTAGAGTATTCACTCTAAATCAACAATCAACTTTAAGGTTGAAATAGGTAGTCTTCAAGTTAATTATTTAGGTGATATGAAAATGCAAGCTCTCGTTTTAATCTTTAAGTTTAAGTGATGACTTAAAAAAATAAATATGCTAGACAAGAAATGTAAACATGAATACAAGTTCAATTCTTTATTTTAGTGCTCTAGGTCCCTTAGAGTATTCACTCTAAATCAACAATCAACTTTGAGGTTGAAATAGGTAGGCTTTGAGTTAATTATTTAGGTGATAACATAAATGTAAACATGAAATACAAAGCTTAAATATAAATATGCAATGCAAGGACTTGAAATATAAATATGAATGCACTCTTTTTATTTCTTTGAGTCCTAGGCTCAAGACTACCATTTAACATAATATCTTCATTTGCTAAAAACTCTTAAAAGTGAAACCTTCAAGCTTTAGAGGTCAAATAAATGATGGTTTTGCAACCAACACCCAAGATCCTCATCACTAAGCCATGGTTTCTTCATTATGTAGGCCACCAAGGCCGAAAATAAAGAGGAAAGACAAGGAAAATAAGGAACTGGAAATGTGGAGGAGGAAGGAAGAATCAATATTACAACATCTTAAACCAAAGGTAAAACAAAAGAAAAGAATAGCAATCTTTAAAACAACTCCCTACCAAAGATGTTTTTCTTTTCAAAAGAGAAAAGCTTGGTCTTGGAAATGTGATGAGAAGAACAAATCTTCCTTGGTGCTAATGTGATTTCGGCAAGAAGAAAAGAAAAGGAAGAGAGGTTTGTCTTGGGTTTTTCATCTTGGAGGTGGAGGGGCTATGTGTTTAAAGGAATATTTATGGTGGTTGTGTGGTGGTTTGAGGTTAGGAAATGGTGGAGGATGGTGGCTCTTGGAAGAATGAAGAAGAAGGAGAAGAAGAACTCTTTGAGCTTAAAGAAAGAAAACTTGAAGTTGTAAGTATAAGCAAGTGTTTTTGTGAGATTCTCTTGATGCCTATTTATAGAAAAATGAAACACAAGGGGGTGAAATGGGGAGGAGTGGTCGGCGGCCTTTTGAAGGGCAAGGTACAGAAAAATATCTCTTTGCATGACATGGCTTTGGGTATGGCTAGGTACGATTCAAGGCATGGCTTAAGGTATGGCTAAGTATGGTTCAAGGCATGGCTTAAGGTATGGCTGGGTATGGTTCTTCAAGTATATTTTAATTGAATTTCAACATGTGATGGATGAAAAAAAATGGGGAAGAGAAAATCTCATTTCAATGTTGGTTTATGGGTATGTATAGAAGTTGATTTGGATAGGTCATGGATTAGGGGTTGTAATTTAGTGTTTTAGGTGAGGAAATGAGAAATTAAGGTGGCTCAAGACAAGATTCAAGAGTGCTCTTGCTTAATTAATGCAAATCCGCCTTTATTAGGGAAGAATCTCATCATGTGACCATTTCCATAATTTAAGGAAATTGGAATTGGGATTTTACTATTCATGAAAATGTGACATAAAGTCTTAGATTAAGAAAAGGATTTTTAGTTTTTCTAAGCAATCTTAGGTTCTAATTAACCTCAATTAAATATTTTGACTTAGATTAGTAATTAGGATTTACTAATCTTTAATTAGAGCCTAATATTGCTTAGGTTTCGTTAATCGTATCATTAGGCCCAAATGCACTTAGCCAAGGGAAAACAGGAATTTTTCTCAAAACCCTCCAGGGCTCCCGGCTAACCTGATGTTAAACATTACTTAAAAACATCATTTCAAACCTTTGAGTGAAGTCCGGGCTCAATTGGCACTTAATTCTGTTACTTAGCTACAGGAGCATTTTGGTCATTTTGCGCATCGAACTCAAAAATGAGATTTTTCTACTCTATTAGCACACGTAATCCCCTTTCAACATCAAAACATCCCCTGGAGGATGGCCGGGCTGGTGATCCTCATTTTCCTGGTAAAATGACCATAGGGGCATTTTGGCCATTTGTACACGGAAAAAATTAGGGCGTTACACAATATGTCGTCAACTTCAATGCCTTCCTTGCTTTTGTTCATTATACATCTTCTTATTGGTTTAGTTTAGTGATTTTTGCTTCTTTTGTAGCTTATTAATTGTATTCTTATTGAATACTTTTGGTGCTCTTGTAGAAGATACATATTAAGTCTTTGATAATATCTTTCATTTTCGATCACAATTTTGCTTTTTCTTGGATAATTAAATTTGGATAGTTAAGCTTGATGTTAGATCCTGCATTAAGTGCTTAAGCTTTTGAATTTTTCTTTGACCTCCCTTAGGTATTGTTTGGTTAATGTTCTAGGACAGAAAATATGGAGACATTGAGGATAAAAACGTGTTTGGAGAAGGGAACAGAACAAAATCCCCAAAACTACTCCATTCCAGGATAATTTTTAAGCTAATTTCTATCAATTAAAAAAAAGAGACATTGGAGATATATTTCTAGGCACAAATTTAAAGTTTTTTTTTTCCAAAAAATCCCTTTAAATATTTCATATTTCATCTTTGCCCTTCTCACTTTTCAATTTTTCATCAAATTATAACCCAATCTTCATCATCTTTTCATCAATCACAACGTCCTATACATCACTACCAAACACAATTCGTCTTCACTCTACTGTCTCATTGACTTCGTCCTTTCTGTCCTAGACATATACCAAATATGGCCTAATGGTTATGCATTGATATTTGTTGCGATATAGTATAGAGGATACCTAATATGGGGAGTATGAATGCACAATTGATCCTCCTTCTCTATGCTCCAAGCTCCCAGATCCAAGATTCATCGGTGGGTTACCTGAAGGACTCTGACGCTTAAGTCAAGGAGTGCTCAAGAGGTGTAAGGTAGAATAGGATAATGTGCATACTTGATTTAGGGTCACCCCTTGCCTTATATAGAGGTAGGAATGTGGTAATGGGCTTTAAAGCTTCATCCAACGCATTCAGGATTGGGCCCATGCCCTTAGTCCATAATAGAGCCTAACTCGACATCGAGATGCTAATATCGGATGTCGAGTTAAGAGGCTTAATAAAAATTTCAGTTTTTGGAATAGGTATAAGTACCTCGGGTTTGGACTTTTATTCATCGAACTACCTTTTATCGAGAAGGAATAAGCTTCAAGCATTTGAGTTCCTTCTTAGATCACCCGTGAAAGAGATCTAAGTTGCAAACCTAAGCTACGAGGCACTGGAACAAAAATTGAGCCCCCATTCATAAGGGTCCAATATCCCATGAGGCCATAGCCTCAAGGGTCAAGGTGCCAAGATTAAATGTCGAGAGTTTTCTTAATGAACTTCCTTCTGGAATTGAATTGTTAGAATGAGCTTTGTCATTGGAGTTTTGTGTTAGTCCACTTGTTAGGAGGATTCCACATGTAGGGCCTCAGCCATAGAGAGCAGGAATAGTAAGGTTATGACCTTAGAGATCGTAAGGAGATTAATGTTCTTTAATCCCTAAGCCACATTGTTCCAATGAGAAGTTTTTGACCTTCCATATTTAGTCTTTTCAAGAAGTCCTCAAAAGATCGTTTTAAAATATGCCCTTACTCTTAGGCTTTGATTTCGGTGGAGTTAATGCTAGTAAGCACTCCACCCCTAGGTTGTAGACCTAGAGAGCTCTGGTCCTGATTTTGCATTAGGGTTGAGGTTGGCCATCCGAACTCAATTTTCTGGTTAATACCTTGGATGTCGATTTTATAATATTGTCTGAGTTAGGTCGTTATTTGAATGTAGCTTTTAGGTTAAGACCTCGAGTTACATAACCCGATACTAACGTTCCTTCATAATCAGAGCTCCCATAATAGTCATGGCCTCCTTCATAATTAGCTAGGATTCCTACAAATGCCCATTCTTTCCCCATTATGTTTTTGCATTGCTAATTAGATTGTCGACTCCTTACCCGCTTTGACGTTTTAATTCTATTCTAGGTCAATTCCTTAATTTAATAGCAATGTTTCGTCAAAATTTGAAGTTCTTCATTTATGGCTTTAAGAGCCTATCGAGGTCCCTCATAATCAGAGCCCCTACTTGGCATTCGAGATGTCAATATCAGATGCCAAGTTTACACATCAAACTTACTTTTTCTGTGTAAGACTATCATCTAGCATCTAAGTTCCATCTTAGTTCTTTCTTTGCATAGTTTAACTTTTGGGTTGAAAAGTGGATAAATGTGCTTTTTGGGATAGCACAAGAACTTGTGAAGATGATTAAGGCCTAGTTTATCAGTTTTATGAGCTTACGAGAATTTAGGTCGATGTTGGATTAGACATTGACCTTTATGCCCTTGGAGTATGTCAACATATTGTAGACAATAAGATAGAGGACCTCCTTAAGAAGGAGGATGAGTAGGTTTTTGTTTTCTTTTGTTAGTCTCTGACCTTAATAGGTTGATTTATGCTTAACTACTTTTTCTTTCGAAGCACCTCTTTTGCTTGAACTTAAATGGATGAATATTTTCCATCACTTGTCGTTCATATGCTTTAATTTCTCTTTACTACTTGTGATATATTATTGTGTACAAGAGGTTTTCAGTTCTTTCTATCTAGGGTGAACTAGTAGAGAGGTCAGAGCCTATGTTGTAATTTGAATATATATGAACGAAAAATCATCTCCTTTATCCCTTGCTTACTTACTTGCATTTTATTTTTTCGTAGCATTTTATCTTCCACGATTTCTTTTGGTTCTCTACAATACTTTGCTTCCATTTTGCCCTTAAGCTTGCTTGGGTAACCCAAGATTGCCAGCAACATTTGGCATCTAGGTTAGGCGGGTATGTCAAATTGTATTTGACTTAGGCATCTCTATTTGGAAGTACTTCTTAGGTAGTGTTAGGTTGTAGGGATCTCAGAATGAGTTTAGCAATGTGGTACTTCTTAGGGGTGTTGTTTATACCTCAAAATTTTGGTAAAATGGTTGCTTGTAGACGAGTTTATGAATTCAGATGGAGCTTGGGGTAAAGCTCACATCGAAGATGCACTTGAAACTCGGGTGGAGCTTAATAGAGACTCACATGGGGCTAAGCTCGATGAGTTCGGATGGAGCTGAAGTGTGACTTGCATCAAACATATGCTTGAAGCTGATTGGAGCTCGAGGCAAGGCTTGCAGGCAAAGTGTAGATAGTTAGGATAAAGCTCGGGTGCAGCTTTCATAAGATGTATGGTTTAAGCAAGGTAGAGCCCTGACTCGCACCGACTAAGTGACAGTTCATGGAGCTTGAGTGCAACTTTTGTAACACCCTAATAATTAACTGAATACACCTAGGTTGTATCTGATTAATTACTAGACTTTACTCTTTGCTTCAGTTCTTTCATCATACTTTGAAAATACTTAGTGAAATTACGAGCTATTTTTTTTAAACATAATTGAAAACGTGAGCCGCACATAACGTGAACAATAATCGAAATAAAGCGAATAACGTGAGATATAGCATGAAAAACACATCATATTGGCTCCATCATATAACATCCATAATTACATAACACATAGATAGTTTGCCTACCAAAGAATAAGACTAGGTGTAGGCAATCTAACAAAACAAATAATATATGGATGGAAGGACATCCATTAATGGCACCTAGTAATAACACTCCAGGGATAGGGATAGATATCTGAAATATACGAGTGAAACTAGAGGATCAAGTTCAGCTACCAGGTGAAAGCCTCAATGTGATTCATGAACACTTCCTTTTTCTGAAGACGAGATGGAAAGAAAAATAGAGGGAGTGGAAACTTATAAAAAGAATCTCAGGGGTACTCACCTCATGATGCATTGTGTCATCATCATCGTCCCCAGGAACCTCTGGGTTATTATGAAATAGTGAGCATGCTAAGATTGATTTATTAAGTTCAAAAATATACTTTACCGAGGTTCGTCGGTTTAATCATGCGTCTTATAATGTATCATAAACTTAGCATGTCATGTATATAATGAACTTTTCCTTTCATATATAATAACATAGTTATGCATAAAATCACATCATATTTCTCATCATCATTTCATAACACTATGCATAGCAGAACATCATATTTCTCATCATCATCTCATAAATACTATGCATAGTAGAACATCATATTCACATAATGCATTTACTTAGTTTCTTAAGTGACTTAAAGTTACTTTCATCATCATTTTCCTGGGCCACCCTATACTCCACCCTTTTGGGAGTAATCTAGGTTATGAGCTCATACCTTGCTAGTTATCACCATACTTATCCTTTTTTATAAGTAAAAATTCCGTCTCTACCCTTTTGAGAGAACGGACTAGGGGGCAAGAATCACTTTTTCACCGCCTATAGTTTGACGGTCCAAAGGATCATTTTCTCAGGATCACCTTTTCACCACCTATAGTCTGATAGGTCCAAAGGGTCATTTCCTCATATTTTTTGAGTCACCTTTAAGTCTTTGCATGTTATATCATAATGCAATTCTCAATTCATAATCATTTATAACATTTTCTCGTTTATAGTCTTATTCTTGGAATAATATATATACCAACTGGAATCATGCATCCGGAGATTCCTAGGAAAGAGGTGGGTCACAAATGGACACGCTTAAATACCAAGTCTTTCCTAGCCAGAACCTTTCCAAATTTCACTTTTAGTAATATACTTTCTTCCACAATAAGGTAAATTTTTAAATAACAAAGAATATTTCATTATTTCATGCATAAGCATTCTCATTGTTTGCAACAGTAACTATAACATGCAAGCCATGAAATCGTTCAATGAAATTAAATACTTAATAAGCATCATCATAAATCCTTACCGAAAAGCTGTCTTAAATCGAAACTCTAGAATCAGGTAATCTCAATTATCAAACTAATTAATTATGCATCTAAGGGATTAATTACCATCATTACCATTAATCATAAGCCTTAAGAACATTATTAAACCATATGAGGCAGCATAGGCAGTAAAAATATTTAAAGCTTTACCGCTTTATGTAGCTAATTTCACTTCTAACATGCATAGAATTATTCCTTATCAATAAACATAATTATCACAACTTCAAACATATCAAATCATAGTAATACTAACTTAGATCATGGCTGAATCATGAACTTCACATAATTGCTTAACATCTCATTTTAAGTACATGCAAGATATTAGTTTCCCGTAATATCATTTCAAGCCTTAAAACTCTTTTAGAAACTAATTCTTTTTGGTAATCTTGAAAGAAATTATAGAATTAACTCAGTAGCTGTTTAAAAATCACTTTAGGCCTACCTTAATCATGAGGTCAATTTATACATTGAAAGAATGTTCATGATTAAAATTCTGACTTAAAATAAAAGGAGCAAGTCTTGAGCTTTTAAAGATTTAGGTGATACTAGAATCATAAACATGTTATGCAACCTTATTTTAATCTTATCTTTATAAGGTGATAACTTGGAATTGTAAACATGATGTAAGAAACTGGACGACGTAGTCCACACTGGACTAGTGGAGGGAGAAAGAATCTTAAGAAACAGAGCGCGGTAGTCCGCACGGACCGGTGAAGGGAGAAGAGAATTCTTATTACATCTTATTAAGCTCCAAACTCAAGACTTTTTAAAGAATAAATTCTTTGACTCCCATAATCTTAAGGAAGCTTTAGAGTTTTTATTACCATGGTTCCAACTTTGCTTGTGATACTTGGGCAAGTCTTTGAACTCTAGGATCTTTAAGTGATGACATAAAATAAACATGCCATGCGTTGATTCTTTTAGCCATTATAAAATAAAGTGAGAGCATAAAATCAATATGAGATGCATCCTCTTTATTATCTTTGAAGATTAAGTGACAACTTGAAACATAAACATGAAATGCAAGCTTGGAAATTAAAACATGAATATGCAAGTTCATTTATTCATTCTTGAGAATTTAGTGATGACATAGAAAGTAAACATGGTTATGAAAGGCATAAACTTAAACATGGATGCAAGTTCATTTTATTTCTTTACTAGAGCTCCTCCAAGACTTTAGAGAAATATAAATTCAACCTAATATATCTTAGCAAGACAAAGTGAAAAATACATCTTTCAAGTTCTAAACTCAAGATCTTTATTTTTACATCATAAAAACATCATTCTTTAAAGTTTTGCATCAAGTGGAATTTTCAAGTTTTAGAGGCCTAACTTGTGATGGATTTACAACCAACACTCAAGGTCCTCATCATCAAGCTATCATCATATTCCCATATAGGCCTTATGGCCGAAATGTTCAAAGGAATAGAAAGAAGAAAACCGAATGGAAAAGCTAGAGAAAGTTCATGAAATCATCATTTTGAACCAAGAACAACACTTAGCAAAGCATAGAAATAAACTTAAAAACAACTCCCTACCTAATTTGATTTGAAGGAAAGGAATAGGACTTGGTTTCCTTGAGTGAAATGAAAGAAAATCTCTTTGAGAAATGGGAGCAAAAATTTCGGCCAAGGAGGGATGAAAGAAAGCTTTTGGTGCTCCTAAAACTAGAATTTGTGTAAGTTATGAGCAAGGCTTCCAAGGCTCCTCAAGTAAGCATATTTATAGAGGAATTCAAGCTCATGTATGACAAGAGGAGGAGGCATAATTTTCGGATTTTTCATGGGGAACAAAGGAAGGAAAATCATTTCTTGTTTAAGCCATGTTTTATGCCATGTTTTAGGGAATTTTTTGGCATTTTGTTTTAGTGCATTATCTTGCAATAATTCTAATGATTATGGCTGAATTATTTCATGCATTATGTAACACTCTAGTAATTAACCACATACACCTAGGTTGAATTGGATTAATGACTAGACTTTACTCTTTGCTTTGGTTCTTTCATCATATTTTGAAAATACTTAGTGAAATTACAAGCCATTTTTTTTTAACATAATTGAAATCGTGAGCCGCATAACATAAACGATTAAGCGGTAGTAAAATAAGACATTTAAGAATCTAAATATATCATATTGGCTCCATCACATAACATCCATAATGCACATCACAACATATATACAATAACCTCACTCAAAAGGTGAGTTAAGTTCATACATCATATCTTACACCTTCATACCATAGGAAACTATTTATAAGGAAATTCATGCCCCTAAACTAGATAACCTTAAAAGCTGAGGAAGGCTACTCTAAAACTGGGATGTATAACACTCTTAAGACTACTTAAGAACTCTCTAGGGCCACTGTCTTGGAAACGGGAAGAAACCCGATCATTACGAGCTTCCTCAGAAGGGGGCACACGAGATGCACCAGGCTGGGGTCGCATGGACGATCTTCTTGCTAACCTTGGCTGAGAACTTCCTCACCCCTCTCTTACACGTGGGAGAGTAGGAGAGAGCTCTCAGAATAAGCATGAGTAGGAGGGTCCTCTGAAGGATCAGTTTCAGAATATCGTTCGTGGATTATACTCTGGAAAACCATGGACAGGAGATGAGGCGGGATAAGAACGTAACATTCTTTCATCAAGTGGACGTGCATGTTCGAAAACCATTTCATCGCCATAGGGAGAAGTAGGAGAAAAATGATAACTAGGGACAGGATGTGCAAATGGATGACCTACGTAAATAAAACACGAACCGAGCACCTTCCTTCAAAGTGATACGAATGATGCACGGATCATAGTGGAATTCCCAAGTGGTGTCACGAACAGGACAAATGTCGCCATCTGAATCTGAAGACAATGACGGAAATAAAGGAAAGGGAGTGAGAATCTTACTAAAGAATTCTCAGGAGGGTATCTACTTCTACGGTGTCATCATCAAAGTCTCCAAGAATCTCGGGTTATTATAGAATAGTGAACATACGAAGATTAAATTTTAAGTTCAGAAAATACTTTTACCGAGATTCGGCCAATTTTAATTATGCGTCTTATAATGCATCATAATCTTAACATGTCATATTCATAATGAACTTTTCTTTTATCATTACATCATATTCCTCATCATCATCATTAATATAACATGCATAGAAGAACATCATATTTCTCATCATCAACTCATGTATGTTATGCACAGAAGAATATCATAATAGCTACACATGGACATGGTGCACATAATTTATTTCTTTAGTACCTTAGGTGACTTTAAAATCTTATCATCCTCATTATTTTCCTTGGGCCACCCTATACTCCACCCTTTTGGGAGTAATCTAGGTTATGAGCTCATACCTTACTAGTCGTCACTAGCATATACTTATCATTTTTGATAAGTTAAAGTCCTGACTCTACCCTTTTGAGAGAACAGGTTAGGGGGCTAGAATCACCTTTTCACCACCTATAGTTTGATGGGTCCAGAGGATCATTTTCTTATAAATTTTAAGTCACCAATAAGTCTTTGCATGTTACAACTCGCAATTCATAATAATTCTAACATTTTCTTATTTACGGTCTTATTCTGGAATAATATATATCAACTATAATCATGCATCTGGAGATTCCAGGAAAGAGAGGTGGGTCACAATGGACACGCTTAAATACCAAATCTTTCCTTAGCCAGAATCTTTCCAAATTGCACTCTTAGTAATACACTTTCTTCCAGTAACAAAATATGTCCTTATTTCATGCATAAGTTTTCATTGTTTGCAACAACAACTATAACATACAAACCAGGAATCAATCAATGACACCAAATTCTTGATAAGCATCAAATCACATTTTAAGTACACATAAAATTACTAGCTTCCCATAAAATTCTTACAAAGTTTTAAAACTCTTTTAGAACTAATTCTTTTTGTTAAACTTGAAAGAAGTCATAGGACTTTAGGCCTAACTTAACCATGGGACCGATTTATAACTTGAAAGAATGTTCATAGTTAAATCTTTCACTTAAGATAAAAGGAGCAAGTCTTGAGCTTTAGAGATTTAGGTGACATCTTAGAATTATTACCATGCTATGCAACCTTATTTTAATCTTATCTTTATAAGGTGATAGCTTGGAATTATAAACATGATATGCAATTCCATTTCTTTATCTTTAAGATTTAAGGTGATGACTTGAAAATTAAACATGATGCAAGAACTTGTAATATAAACATGATGCAAGAAACTGAAGCGGAATTCAGGACCAGGAGAGGGAGAAGAATCTTAAGCAACAGAGCGTGGTAGTCCGCATAGGACCGGTGAGGGAGAAGAGAATTACATTTTTTTTAAGCTCCAATTCTCAAGACTTCTTAAAGAATAAATTCTTTAACTCCAATTATCTCATTTCTTCGCTTATGATTCATAGGCAAGTCTTTGAGCTCTAGGATTTTTAGGTGATGACATAAAATAAACATGCCATGCATTGATTCTTTTAGCCATTATAAAATAAAGTGAGAGCATAAAATAAACATGAGATGCAACTTCTTTATTATCTTTAGAGATTAAGTGACAACTTGAAATTTAAACATGAAATGCAAGCTTGAAATTTAAACATGAGATATGCAAGTTCATTTATTTATTCTTGAGAATTTAGTTATGACATAAAATAAATATGGCTGTGCAAGACATAAACTTAAACATGGATGCAAGTTCACTTAATCTCTTTACTAGAGCTCCTTCAAGACTTTAAGAAAATTATGATTTCAACCCAATATATGTATCTTAGCAAGACAAAGTAAAAAAAAATACATATTTCATATTCAAACCTCAAGATAAAAATATTATTCTTTAAAGTTTTGCATTAAATGGAATGTTCAAGCTTTAGAGGCCTAACTTGTGATGGATTTACAACCCATATTCAAGGTCCTCATCATCAAGCCATCATTTCATTCCTTCCTAAGCCATTTGGCCGAAACCATGAAAGGAAAATAAGGAAAGAAAAACTGAAATTTTAGAAGCTTTGGAAACTAGTGAAACCTTCAAGTTTTAGAGATCTAACTTGTGAAAGCTTTGCAACCAACACTCAAGAATCTCATCATCAAACCATGGTCTCATCATAAGCTAGGCCATATGGCCGAAATACTTTAAAAAGAAAGGAAGAAGAAACTGAAAATGAAAACTTAAAAGAAAGCTCATGAAAACATCATTTTTGAGCTAGAAACATAACTTGTCTTAGCATAAAATGAACTTAGAAACACCTCCCTACCTAATTTGATTTGAAAGAAAGGAAGAGAACTTGGTTTCCTTGAGTGAAATGAAGCAAAATATCCTTGAAAAGCTGAAGGGAGAATTTGGCCAAGAGAAAGAAAGAAAGAAAGCTTTTGGTGCTCCTAAGACTAGAATTTGTGTAAGTTATGAACTAAGCATCTAAACTATCTTCAAGCATGCCTATTTATAGAGATTTTGCAGCTCATAAATGGACAAAGGAAGGAAGGAAATTTGACCAAAAATTAGAGAAAAAAATAAGGAAGAAAAATCATTTTGTTTGGTGGCTTAAAACATGGAATCATGTTTCCATGTTTTCATGATTCTTTGTTTTCATTCTTTGGATTTTTGTGTAATAATTTTCTGACTTATTACTCAATAATTTCGGCCATTACAGCCTTGTGGAAGAGGATTTTGTGTGTTCCATGTATTATTTAGGTGTAGGCAAGGTATTCATGCAATTTAGAGAATTTACGGTTAAGGGCTTAAGTGAATTACTAAGCAATTTGGGTGTTTTAAGCAATTTTAGGTTCTAATCAATCTAAATAAATAATTTTGACTCTAGATTAGTAATTAGAATTTAATAAGCTTTAATTTGAGCCTAATATTGTTTAGGTTTCATTAGACAAATTGAAAATCTCAAAATTTGCAAAACTGCACAACGAGGGGGCAAAAACGGTAATTTAACCCAAAACTCTGACCATCTGACTTAACCAAGGGTCATTCATAACTTAAAAACACCTTTTAAAATATTTTAGTGAGGTTCGGACTAGTGGCACGCAAATCGGAGTTAAACGCGCGGGGCGTTTTGGTCATTTCATGCGTCGGAACTCAAAATTGAGATTCTTCTCTCTCTATTAACACACATAGCACAAACAATCCTTTATTATCCTCAAAACATCCCCTTGAGGACGGGTGGGGCCCACGATCCTCATTTTCTGAGTAAAATAACCTCAGGGCATTTTGGTCATTTTACACATACAGAAAATCGGGTTTGCAATGCTTGTACGAATTGCTCCTAACTTCTCTTCTAACGTTATATTCCTTTATTGAGAATTGTTTGGTCTCAAATTTTATATAATATTTATCTACGGTAATTTGGTAATTTCTAATGACAGTAAAGATTACAGAAAAATTGGGGCGTTACACATTACAAGCCTCATGGAAGAAGGTTTTGTGTGTTCCATGTATTATTTAGGTGTAGGCAAGGTATTCATGCAATTTAGAATTTACGGTTAAGGGCTTAGGTGAATTAGTAAGCAATTTGAGTGTTTTAAAGCAATTTTAGGTTCTAATCAATTTAAATAAGTAATTTTGACTCTAGATTAATAATTAGAATTTAATAAGCTTTAATTTGAGCCTAATATTGCTTAGGTTTGTTAGACGAATCAAAAATCTCAAAATTTGTAAAACTCACAAAGACGGGCAAAACGGTCATTTTACTTAAAAATTGCCCGAGACGCCCGAAGCTTAACCAATGGTTAATCATGGCTTAAAAACACCTTTTAAAACATTTTAGTGAGGTTCGGGCTTAGTCGACACGCAAATCAGTAAAACTCGAGGGCGTTTTGGTCATTTCGCGTAGAGCTCAAAATTATGATTCTTCTCCTCTATTAACACACATAACACAAACAATCCCTTATTATTATCAAAACATCCCCTTGAGGACGGGTGGGCCCACCATCCTCATTTCTAGTAAAATAACCTCAGGGCATTTTGGTCATTTTACACGTACAGAAATTCGGGGTTTGCAATACTTGCACGAATTGCTCCTAACTTCTCTTCTAACGTTATATTCCTTTATTAAGGATTGTTTGGTCTCAAATTTTATATAATATTTACCTACGGAATTGGTAATTCCTAATGACAGGAAAAATTAATAAAAATTGGAGCGTTAAGCTTTTATCAGAGTAAATTTGAAGTTGAATGGAGTTCGGGCACAACTTTTGTTGGACTTATGCTCAAAATCGAATGGAGTTCGGGTGCGACTCTCATGGGCTAAGCAAGATGAGTTCAAATGAAGCTCTGATACAACTTTCATTGATCGTGTGCCCCAATGAGGCTGAGTATGGCTCCCATGGGCTACGAGAGATGGGTTTGATGGAGCTCGAGTGCCGCTTCTATCAAACTTACACTTGAAGCCGGATAAGGCTTCGAGTGTGACTCTCATCTGCAAAGCATAGGGAGTTCATAGAGCTTGAGTGCAGCTTTCAGTGGATTGAGGCTTAAGTTAGAAGAGTTCGGGTGCAACTCTCATCAACTAAGCATGGGGATTTCGGATTAAGCTCAGGTATGACTACATTGAACTTGCACTTGAAGTCGAATGGGGCTAGAGTGCAGCTTATAGGCTAAGCGGATGAATTCAATAGAGCTTGGGACGCTTCCATCGAATGTGTGCTTGAAGCTAGATGGGGCTCGAGTGCGGCTCTCATAGCCTAAGCAAGATGAGTTTGGATGGACCTGGGACAGCTCCCATCAAACACATCTTTACATCTAGCCAAGTGATTAATGTCGAACCCAGGGATTACAATCTTCACATTAGACGGTAATCAATGTTAAACCCGATGGATTGCCGTCTTAACATCTGGCCAGGTGAGCAATGTTGAACCCATGGATTGTTGTCTTCATAACAAGTCGAGTGAGTGATAAAGGGCATTTATGCCACTTATCTTGCTTTTAATTCTTAGCTTTTTGCATTAGTTTAACTGTGTTATTGATATGAATAATTTGGATTTTGACATGTTCCTCATTGTGTAATTTTGATAGAATCATTGACTATTGTTGTAACCTATCTATTTGAGTATGGTTTTGCATGTAGGAGCTTTGGAGTGAGTGCGAATGTCAAGAATAAGACTGTGAAATCTCTAGAAGGAGCTTAGAGCAAAAAAGGAGAAAAATAGTAGAAGGCCACTTTTAAATGAGCGCTTGCGCTCATTTTAGTGTTGAAGCACTTGGTAGATACGGCTTTAGGATAGCTTAAGCTCATGGTTCTGGAGAGCATTGCAGCACTCATTCCAATGCTGAGTGCTTGTGCAATAGTGTATTAACATATCATTAATATGTTTTTGGGCTCTTCTTTGGCCCATTTTAGACAGTATTTATAGGAATGACTTAGACTTTTACCCTAGTTTTTGGCTCATAGTCTAGGATGCTAAGTTTCTCTCTACATCTTTCTACATATTCTTTATTCTTCTATCTCTAGGGATTTCAATAGGGTATTTTTTCTTAGGGATTATGGCAAGGATCCTTGCTATTATTTTCAGGTACTCTTTTATTTTCATTATTGTAATCTTTCAGGGATGGAGGAATAGATTTTCCTACTAGTGTAAGGGTTTCTGGATGGATTGGGATGATGTTTGAGAACCCTTTTTATATTGAATGCATTAGTTTTCTTAATTTTTTGTAGTTTTTATTCTTATAATTATTGTTAAGATTGTTACAAATTTTATTGGAATAACCAAATTAGCAAACGTTGTTTAGGGAAATCCTTTGGGTATAAATGAATGGATCCATTGGTTTATGTTTGAAGGAGAACATTAGAATTAACCTTCCATTGGCGGTTAGGCTATAGCCATTGATACATTAAATCAAGATGATTTCTAAATAAATTGATATCTCGTTTATTAGTTATTTGTATTGGTCAAATTCTAGGATCGATTGATCACTAGTGGAATTGCAAGTAAGTAATTACTAATAGCCATTAATGGATTCAATATTTGGTCAATGATAATTAATTCAATTTCTAGGAATACCTTGCACTAGTGCCTTTTAATTATTACATTTGTCAATTAATTTCAATTGCTTTAATTTCATTCTCAAAATGCCAATTTTCCCAATTAAGTGATAAAGACTCATAAAGAGACGACCTAGGTTGTGGCCGCTGCTACATCTTTTATGCAACTTAGCATAAAAGTTAATTCTAATTTGAGGAGGTAGCAGCAACCTCACTTTAGAAAAAATGTCAAACCTAGTGAATTGTTGTCTTCATGTCTGGCCAGGTAGCCCGAGGGATGGCTCGTCTTGGATTTGACTCTTCACTTGAATTTGAATTTTGTCTATCTTGTCTTCTCAATCTTTAATTTGGGCTTTGTTGTGACTTCACTAGAGGCTATTTTCCCATCCCCCATTCTATGTTGGATGACCAGGTTCTTGGTTAATTAATTATTGAGCTCCATGTCAAGTGCTTCCTATGCCAACTCTCAAAATGATGTTAGGCAAAATACATTTATATACAACATTATGCGCATAAACTAAATCAATATCATTTAGATGATTTGAGAATATCATGTTAGACATCGCAGTTCATAACAAATAATAGTAGATGACAGGATAAACTTAATCCACAAAGCACGTCATTCAAGCGATTTAGAAGCTAACAAAATATGTTTGCAGCATTATTATTACTCGTCAGTATACTAAGTAACCCAAATCGATGCTGAATTTAAATGTAAAATTTCATAACATATTCAAATAAAGTTTCATGCATTTAAGTAGTGCACCAGCTTGGGCCCTGGTGGAGTGAATATGCAATTTCGGAGTCATCTTGATCTCATAGTTTGGTGGTGGAGTTAGAAGCTCAAAACTTGAAGGACCCATGCCCAAACGGCTTCCTATTTTCTCAGATTAACATTGCAATTCCGACAAATTTTTGTTAGAGTAAACACCCAAATTGGTCACTGAGGAAATAGATCTCAGCCAGGAAGAGGCTAAGGAAGAAGGGCTCGCTGACAAGTGGTTGAGCTCGTCACATACCTCAGTCTCACCACCTATCGACTGAGCTCTGCTTACTCCTGGACTAGCTCTGTTTCCTCTCAAACAAGCTCCACCTTCTCCCAACCGAGCTATTTTTTCATCTCTGCCTCCAACCGAGCCTTGACAGGCATCCAGGAACCTATAGTTTCCTATTTTTACAATTGCGAGGGACCAATTTGGGTGTTTACAATTGTTAGGGATCAATTTGTCCATCAAAAAAATTGTCAGGGACCAATTTAGATGTTTGCTTCTTTTTCTTTGCTAGTTTCCTCCACAAGATTACGGCACAAACATATATATGCGTCCTCAATTTCTTTGACTCTCCATCCCACACATGCATACATCTAATTATCGTGCACCTTCAAAAAATCACGTGTTCTCCATAGCATTCGAGAGAACTTTATCCCACAAATGCTGGTAATTCAGATCATTTAACTAAAATTATTTTAGGTAATTATATGTTTGTTTAGTTTGATGGACATTGGAAATAAAAATTTGTGTGTTGGGCTTTATAGAGATTGGTTCCTAATCAATATTTTTGTTTGTATAGAAAATAGGAGTGATAATTTGTAAAATGCATCATATATATGTAAGTTCTTCTTACACGAAATGTGAATTGCTCGAGATCATATGAACTTCATGAGAATGAAACTGGAGTGTAGGCCAGATCATGATGACCTATGTCGTGAAGGCATTTAAAATTAGATTAGACTCAACGCATGTTTGGCTATGCCGTTTAGAGAACAAGTCTAGATCTGTGTAGATGTGTGAATTCCTTTGAACATTCGCCCATCAGTTTTTTATTTGTTTTTCTCCATTTTATTTTGGGTTCTTTTCACTGATACTTATAATTTGATTTTCTTGATCCACATTTGTCATGAACTAATGGCAAATATGGTGTACCATGTTTATTAGATTATTTTTTATGCTATATTGAAAATGAATTGAATCATTTTCAATTCGACCTTGTGTTTTTGTCAAAAAAGATCTTTCAATTAAAAGCATCTATTCGATGGTGTTAAATTTTGTGATTAATTTAAGTTGGTTCATTCTAATGAATTGCTATGATTTTTCTCTATTCATGAGTCTCTGCTTTGTGCTATTTGTGCTTCTTCTACATTCAGGTAGAAAAGCTATTACAACAAGAACTCTACAAAATTTTGGGCGGCAATTAAAGGTGATGATGCTTTTACTAATGTAGTTATTTTAGTTTTTGTTTTTGTTGTCTCATTTCTTCTTTTGAAGTCTTAGTTGTTGTTTCTCATGTCTCATGATTTGTTGAAAGTTTTGATCTTTATTGATTATAAACTGAATCTGGGCATGGGTTTCTTTGGGAAGTGCTAGTGTTTTTGTAATATCCTCCTAACTACCGTGCATTACTCGAGTATTATCACAGTAACTAAAAGAATGTCACTTACTAATAATATCTATACTAGTCAAGGGAATGAATAGAAAGTAAACTCAACTCATATGTTGCAAGCTACGATTATGGAATAGACCATACATAATTTACACAAACTTATATATATATATATATATATATACATACACAGACACACACACATCATGTACGAGTCTTAATACGTATACATCACACTAAGAGTTAAGTTAATCCACTAGTAAGACTATTCAGGAACTAAGTTCAAAACCACACATGGGAATCTTATTCATATAGGAATCTTCATGCAAAAATCATGTGCATAAATAATAATGTGCATAAATCATGTGTAAAAACAATAATAATCATGTATTTTCTCCTGTAACCGCATAAATCAATTTAGTGTATTTTTTTCTTTCCATCAACATAGGGAAGACTTAAATTATACCAACTGGTAAGTGGTTAACACCACACATGGGAAATAGACCTTATCAGGATTAACTAATTTCTATACGTGATCATTATACTTCATTTTTTTTCCTTTTCCAAATCTCACACAGTTTATTCCTAACTATATGTTTACTGACTCATAATATCACTAGGGAAGTTCCTCCTTTTACCTTCCCTCATTTAACATAAGTCTTGTTTTTGTTTTGCCTATATGTCATAACATGCACAATTTAAGTTCATACATTCTCTTTTATCCCATATATGCATCATGAACTTTTCTTTTTCCAAATGCATACATAAAGCACTTATAGATAATCAATCACAAGTAATTCTTATTCATTTCTCATAAACCAATCTTTAAAGTCCATAGCATACATTCATAGACATCATACTTGAATCAAAAGACATTATATCATCAATCCAAGACTTTGGTTTATTTCCAGCACATTGGTAGATTTTACACTTGTGTAGCAAAATTTAATTTGCATACCAAATAACCAATCCCTAGACTACAAAAATTCTCCATGACACAAGGTCTTGTAAAAATTTCAGAGCAATATTCATTCACTAACTAAGTAACAAATTTCTATAAATTTAGTGGTCAGAGACCATCTAATCTTAGCTCAAAACAAGAATTCTAGAATTTTTAACCCTAGCAAATAAGTTCCTAAAATCAGAATAAAATTCTTGGTTAAACCTAAAGATGTTTATAACACCCTGTAAAGATTTCAAGTGAAAATTCAATCATTTGCTATGGTAATAAAATTGCTAAGATTCGTAGCTTTAGATATAGCAATTCAGGAGCAGTTCACGTAGTCACGGTTCTTGATTTTTTTGAAGTAGTAAAAGTTTTTATTTTTACCCAAGAAAAATCAGGGAGTTGTCTTAGGATGTTAGCTTCAATATATAAAATTTTTAGCTCATAAAAATGTAACGTCCCGATTTTCTATTTGAGTGCGAATGACCAAAATGCCCTTGAGGTCATTTTTACCAGAATTCAAGGGAAGCCGACCTGGCAGTCATCGAATGGGTCAACTCAATGTTTGAAGGGGATTATATCTGTTATGTTTGATATCCGAGGTGAAAATCTCGTTTTTCGAACTTTCGACTCAAAATGACCAAAATACCCTTGCAGCTTTTACACGGGTAAAGGTACCATTTGAACCCAGAACTTTTCCAAGAAGTTCGGAATGATGTTTATGAGTGGTATTTGATGTTTAGTTGCTCGGGAGGTCCAGAGTTTTAGTACAAAATTACCATTTTGCCCCGAAACAATGTACAGTGAGCCTAATGACGTAATTAAGCAAACCTAAGCAATATTAGGCTCTAATCGAAGATTAATTTATTTCGATAATTAATCTAGATTCAAAATAATTTATTAAGGTTAATTAGAACCTAAGATTGCTTTGTTAAACTCTAATTACATCTTTGATTCAAGATTCCTAGTCATGGAATCTTGAATAGTGTTTCTCTCTCCAATTCCTTAAATTAAGGAATTGTGCCCATACCTTCATTTGAGTAAAAGAATGGTTTTAAATTGCCCATACAACCTCAAGGACAAATTCATCCTCCTTGAGTTCTCCCCTTGGCTGAACCTATATCCTCATCCAAGAGAAGATTTTTGTCTTCTCATTTCTTTGAACAAAGTTTGATAAAAATATTAAATAGATCACTAAAAGTTTTGTTAAGAAAATTAATCACATGTTTTCAAAGAGCTCTAAGCTTACCCTTGCCAATCTTAAAGTTGGTTGGCCGTTCTATGAGTTTACTCTAGATTGAAGCCCATGAGTAATAAAATATAGAATATGAGTAGTTCTTTTATGTTGGTTTTGATAAAGTGTTGAAGTTTATGTTTTAGTCCATTTTCTTGAGTTTGATGATGAAGTTCAAAACCAAAGGCTTCTTTGAAGACTTGGTGCTAAGAACTCTAAAGCTCACTTTATGTTGCTAAGATACATATTGGGTTAAGGTTGCAATGTTCCTCTAAAGTCTTGTAAGAGCTATAGTTAAGATAAAATGAGTTGCATTTATGTTTTTGTTTATGCCTTGCATAGCGTGTTTATTTTAATGTCATCACTAAGCTCTCAAGAATAACTAAATAAACTTTCATTATCATGTTTAAATTTCCAAGCTTGCATTTCATGTTTATATTTCAAGTCATCACTTAATCTTTAAAGATAATAATGAGGTTGCATCTCATATTTATTTTATACTCTCACTTTATTTTCTAATAAAGAGTAAAATAAATGCATGTCATGTTTAAGTTTATACCATCACTTAATCATCCTAGAGCTTAAAGACTTGCCCGAGTATCACAAGTAAAGTTTTAGAAAATGGAGGCATATCAAGAATTCCATTTCGGCCTTGTGATGATGATGATGGACTTGGATGAGTTCATCTGATCATAAGTGCCCATAGCCTATGTCTTGGAATTTTTCTAAGCTTAGGTGAACTTAAAGAACATTGTGAACAAGATTTTGTGTTTTAAATCTAATGCATGAACTAAATATTTTAGCTACTGACCTTACCCATTTTTGTATGATTTTAATGAGAGGAATTGGTTTCTAAAAGAGTTTTGAGTTCCTAAAATTATTCCAAGAGAAAGCTAGCAACTTTTATGCACTTAAATCATGAATGTATGTGATTATATAATGCTTGTATTTTCATTCTGCCTTGTGCACTTGGCCACTATATAAATTCTATTTTATGGTGATAAAATGTGTAAAATAATGTTTGAGTGAAGCAAGGAACGATTTAGGGAAGTTAGGAAAGAATAAGTAACTAGAAAGGATTTAAGATGAGAATCCTAGAACACTTAGATGCACAAATTGCAAATTCTGTTTCAGCATAAATGGATTTAAGAAAAATGGTTTATAGCTAGTGGATATGTGTAGGAATCCCTCATAATTGGTTTAGGAGTGGATTTTGGGGCCTTAGGTGAAGACGGAACTTAGAAAGGGTCAAAGACGGAGATTCTAAAACCCCATAATCATATGATAATTTTCTGCCCAAAGTGATGTAATGCTGTTTGGTTATGTTAGTAAGCATAAACGTTAGAGGAAATTATAGGTAATGATCCCTTAGGTGAAATAAAGATCCATAATGGATGTTAGGATAATCAGAACCCAAGTTTAAGACCCTAAGGGCCAAAGCATAAAACACTATGAGATAGGAGGTATGATGTTAGTATGAGTTCGAGTGAGTATATTTATGATGTATGGGAATATATTACATGCCTTGAGTATAAGGATGTGTGGATGTATGACTTGATGTTTTTGATAAAGTGGAATGTGATTAAAATGCATGAAAGTATGAGACATGAATGATATGGGAGAATAGGTTTCTGATTAAGAGATTTACTTGATTGAGGATTTGCATGAGAAACAACATACGTTATTTGAGTTATGTGGCATGACTCAAATTTGAGGAAATTGGGTGCAGTTGTTATGCTGAATTTTCGTCAAATTTGAGGGACTTAAAGAAAGTTTGAAAAGAAATATTTTACATGTGACATGCCAGACACATTTCTCCTGCTACTGAGGAGAAAGGAAACCGTGGGGGGTATGGTCGTGGAGCCATACCAAAGCGAACAATGTCACTGGTCTTAACCAGATGATGTGTTTGGGCCAGACGTACTTCTCCTGCGGTGAGGAGAAGGTAAAATCGTAAGGGCATCGACATTAGCCTCCAAAGCGACAAAGTCATTGGTCTTAACCAGTTGATGCATTTTGGAGAAGGAAAAAAAGTCCCATGATGGGTGATTCCTTAGGTCCCCTGCCCATACTCTGGAGTCGGGATTATTATTTTTATAATTATGATACACTTATCAAGAGGATAAGTAAGAACTAGTGACGACTAGTTAAGGTATGAGCTCATAGCCTAGTATTAGGGTCGGTTACTATTTTTTATACCATGATGTCACAAGTTTGAGAAATGAGAAAAGATGTGAAGCATTTGGCTTATGAAAGAGAAAAGTTGATTATGAGAAAGTACATGCCACTTATATGAGAATTAGTTATTGATGAGATGCTTTATTGGTTTACTGCATAAAGTATTGCCATGCATTCATGTTTTGCTATGCTGCATACATGTATTAAGATTCATCATAAAAGACATGGACCTTGAAGAATTACTTTTATGAAAATCTCATAATTAACCTTTGCATGTTTAACCTTTTCATAATAAACCCAAGGTTCCTGGGACGTAAACGATGACATTAGGATAGGAGGAATTCCCTGAGATTCTTTAGCAAGATTCTCACCCCTCTCTTTGTTTCTCTTTCCGTTACGTCTTCAGACCACGATGACGTCATTTGTGATCTTCATTGACACATCGATATGGGAGGTGCACTGCGATAGATCATTAGTCTTACCACTTTGAGGGTCGTTGTGCGGTGCACATTTTTGCATACATGGGACGCCCGTTTGCATTCCCAGTCTCTAGCTTTCATTTTACCCTAACCTTTCCCTTCAGCGATTATTTGATCTTTGAGAGGATGCGGCCCATGACGAGCAGACTCACCATGCTCAACCTTCGTCTTCGACAGTGCACAACTACCCAAAGTACATTCCCCTCATACCTCGCTGGAGGGACCCTCCTGAGGATTCTCTGGCTGACCCCTATTTGAAGGGCTCTGCCCTTCGATGCCTATGGGCGTCAGGAGGGGTAGCGAGGACACGGTCTCAGCCGAGGCTTGCGAGACGTGTACGTCAGCCCAAGAAGCGCCCTCACCGAGGAGGCCACATCGCTCGCCAACCGCATGCCCACACCCCGCTTCAATGGGCCACATCGAGGAGCTCCGCCAATTGGGCTACTTTTCCGTCCGAGGATTAGCGTCATCTGTAGGCTTAAGAGGGGAGGGTTTGTTTGTAGCCGGTTGTATCTTTTGGGGCACTCATGTATTTGTTGTTTACGTTTTCCTATTTGTTTTCCTGTATTTTCCGTTTCTTGTACTGCAACTCCCACTTACATGGGTATGACTTTATGTCTTTTCATATTTCAGTTGATGTATTAAACTATGATATTTAATATTATGATGGTTGTTCCTATGGTTGAGGTGTTCTTATTTACTTTTGTATTGCATGATTTATTTTCTCTTCTGTGACACGCTTCGCTCATGTAATACGCGATGGCTCGCATTTTGTTTTATGTATTTCAAAAAAAAAATTTACCCGTATTTTTCCGCTAAGTAATTTCACAAACAAGTTTTAAGAGGAAGTAATAACTAATAATTAATCTTGATACCTCCTAGGCCTGTTAGGTTAAATATTATGGTGTTACAAAAAATATCTACAAATACATCAAAAAAATCGTGAATAATTCCTGCTTGTGACAAAATCGAAAATCCAGCAACCTAGTTCAAAACTTCTTTTGACAAAAATGATTTTTCAACAACACCAAAATACTCCACCAATGTAAATACATCTATATCTATGTGTAACCATACATTAGAACTAAAAATATCAAATTCCAACAAACAAAATTTGAAAAAATAAAAAAATAGAATTGAACAATAAGGTATAAAGAACCCTACTCTTGGAGCATTAGGGATCTTGGCTCCAAGGATGTTCCAAAATGATTTCCTTCATTTCAAGGCCCTTTAAAAATCGCCAAACCCCTCCTTTAACAACAGGTTGTGAGCTCTCAAATTGGAAAAGGGTGATGTATTTAAATTCTAATCAGTTAGTTTGGTAGATCTTGATGAGTGGAATAAATTTAGTAAATGAAGTTTGTGGTTTTAGTAACTTTGGACAAGGGTTTTGATGGTTTTAATTCAAGATTGAAGCTCTTGAGAAGACAACAATGGCGGCTGGTTCTTTTTCTCCTTTGTCCAAAATGGTGAAATGGAGTGATAAGGTTGTTTGGTCTTGTATTTATCTAGGTTAGGTCTTCGGCATTTATTTAATATAAAGGTTAAATTCTTGCTAGAAAGAAAATAAGATGGATGGATAGGATTTCATCTTGTTATTCAAGATTGAATCTTAGCCATTTATTTGATTTAAATGGGTAGACATTATCCAAATCTGAAAGATTAAGTCATCTTTTGGTGTAAAAATCGCACACAAATTTTACCTAACTGGTGAAACACCATACTTGGGAAATCAAATATTTCCTGCAATTAAATTCTAGGTATAAAATCTTCATTTCTAACTATTTCTAATCTTAACCCTACCTTTTTTCAATCCCAGGTATCTCCTGTCAGGATCTAGGGTTTTGACTTGGCCGAGCCCACAAGGCTCACAAGATCACTATTCATATTTTTTTTTCTACTCATCCGTTGGGTCGTCCTCATCATCAGTATGCGAGAATGTTGAAACTCTTATTAATAAATCTTCAATTAATTTTTGAATAACTCCAGGGTGTTACAGTTTTTGGTTTAAGCTAAATAGAACAATTTTGTTATTTAAGTTAGGGTGTTGTGGGCTCACCATTTATAGGAAATGGACAAGATTTACTTTGATTTGGAAAAATTCAGTGCTTTTTGAAGTCAATGGTTAGTCTTTCTAGTTAATCCTTATGAAAGTAGAAAATTTTGCTAAGTAGGAACTATATATCCTTCAGTTTAATTTCGCACTTTTAACACATAATGTCATCCATTTTGTATGTACTGTGTTGGGAGGATGTAACACCCGAAAAATTAATTGAAAAATTAATTTGAACTTTAGTAGTGAGAATTTAAAAAATCTGCAGTTTTAGCAAAGATAAGGATGACCCAATGGACGAGTTGAAAAAAAAGTGAATAGTAACCTTGTGGGCCTCGGAGGTGCATTGGAGTTAAACTCTATAACCAGGACCAAGAAATTCCTAGACTAGAAAAGATAGGGTTAAGGTTACAAATAGTTAGAGATGAAGATTTTATACTTGAAATTTAATTTCGGGCAATATCTTATTTCCAGGAGTACAGCAGTCCACCTTCGGTACAATTTTGGTATGTGATTTTTACACGAAATAAGGCTTAATCTTTAAGAATAGGATAATGTATATCCTTTAATACCAAGTAAAAGGCTAAGATTTAATCTTGAATTACAAGATCAAATCCTAGCCATTCATTTTATTTTGTTTTAGGAAGAATTTGGATTTTATATTAAATAAAGAGTAAAACCTAAACTAAGATCATTTAAAGCCACCAAACCTTATCACATGGACTTGTCATTCTTGGCCAGCCAAGGAGAACAAACCAGCTTCCATTTTTTCTTCTCAAAGAGCTTGAAAACTTGATTCAAACCTCCAAACTCCTAACCTACACTCGCTAAAACCTCAAGCTTCCTTTACTAAACTTACTCTACTCAACACAATCTACCAAACTAACCGATTAGAATTTGAATCCATCAACCTTTTCCAGTTTGAGAGCTTAGTTTGAGAGCTCACAACCTGTTGTTAAAGGAAGGGTTTGGTGTTGTTTGGAAGGCTTGAAAGTGAGGAAAAAGCATTTTAGAACATCCTTTGGAGTTAAGAGCCATAAGTCTCCAAGAGTATCACTTTTGAACCTCTTTTTGCTTCGAATCCGTTTATATATTTTGGTTATTGATTTAACTTGATATTTTTTGTTGTATTGGTTGATATTATATAGATATTTATGTGTTTAATTTAGTGGAGTGTTTGGATGATGTTAGAAAACCTTTTTTGGAAAAATAAGTGTTAACCTAATGTGCTGGAATTCTCGGATTTGTACAGCAGGTTATGATTCTGAACTTTTTGAAGTATTTGTAGATATTTTCTTGAGTTGAAAATTTTATATGTTGAAGTTAACATCTTAAGCAATTTCCACGAATTTTCTTGAGTTTTCTTTTAGACTTTTACTTTGTTTAAAAAATCCAAAATTGAGACTAATGTGGTTGAGGTTTGAACAGCCAATTCTAAACCACTGAATTTGTCTAATTTTGTTACTATATCAAATGATCGAATGCTCCTTTGAAACTTTTACAGGGTGTTGAGGACATCGTGAAGTCCAACCCTGAATTTTTGTGGGATTTTAGATGTCCATTTGATATAGTAATAAAATTTGGGATTCAGGTTGTTGCTGTAATAAGGGGTTTTAGACCTGAATTTGCAGAATTTTGTTAACATAGTTAAAGAATGATTCTTGCTCTTAAATTTTTACAAGACCTTGGGGACACATTGAAGTGTCTTGGATGATTTTTGTAGTCTTGGAATTGGTTGTCTGATATGCAAACTAATTTTTGTTAGATAAGTATGAAATCTGCCATTGTGCTGGATTTGAACCAATGCTTTGAATTGATGATATAATGGCATTTGGTACTAGTATGACATAGGTACTTGATTATGAATATTTGAGTATGTGAAGTTACATTGTGAATGAATGCCTATATGTGCTTTCTACATGCACTTGGAAAAAGAAAAGTGAAAGATGCATATATGGTAAAAGAGAATGTATGAACTTCAATCGTGCATGCTCTGACATATGGACAAAATAGAAACAAGATTTATGTTGAATAAGGGGAAGGCAAAAAGAGGAACTTCCCAAGAGATATTATGACTCGGTAGATGTATCAGCTAGGAATAGATCTATGTGTGATTCAGAAGAAAAAATGAAGTCTAATGATCACGTATAGGAATAACTTAGTCCTGATAAACAATCTATTTCCCATGTGTGGTGTTATCCACTATAGATACCATTTGGTATGAACTAAGTCTTTCCTATGTCGATGAAAAGAGAAAATACACTGAACTGAGTTCTATGGCCATGAGTAAAATCAGAATCCCCTTCGATATGTCAAGAGCGCTTTAAGATAATTTCACTATATTTAGCATATGCATATTCATATCATATCAAATTATTTTGTTTAGCATTATTTACTATGATCATGAACCTTATGATATATGTGTATTAAATAATTAAATGCTAAAAGAAACCCACTTTGAAAGGATGATTTTGGAAAGCTAAAAATTAATCTTTGTTATGTAATGCACGGTCACATTTTTCTAATAAACCGAAGTGGCTAGGATGATGATGATGACATTTGTAACTGTTTATTTGGGGATACCCTACTGAGAATTTTAGAATTTTCACCCCTTTGTGTTTATGCTCCCATGTCGTCTCCAGGTTCATCTAGAGAACAATGAAGTTGCTACACGATGCAAGTTTAGTGGTTGAGGCTTGTATTGATTATACTTAGTTGTATGTATATGTATGTAAATATAATAAAGAATAGATGTGTATTAAAGCTCATAGAAGAGCTTTCTTTTGTACTTGACTTTGTATTCAATATATATTTTGTTTCTTTGTTACATATTTTAATATAATTATGACTTGGTTATTACACAAATAAATCGAACTTGCTATAGATAATTAAGAAAGGCCTCTAATTTATAAGTAATAACTCTCAAGTTTGATGTCATGACTTAAGAATGATGTTGTACTTGGGAGGGTGTTACAGAGGGTGTTTGGGTTTGCTTAAGTATACATTATTCTTTAGAATAATTTCTATGACTTGTTATATTTTGGCCTATGTAGATTTGATTATTAAATGGAGGGGAACAATAACTTTGGCTTTGACGATGGAAGTGATTGGTCTATCAAACCCAACTACAAATCCATGTCTGAAATAGACGAAAATGATAAAGAAGATAAAAAAAATGATAATCCCAATGAGAACTTAGAGGATGAAGTGCAGCAAAACATTGGCAATCTTACCTATGAAGAAGTTATGAGTATGAATTTCAAAATTTTGGAGGAGGCAGAGAACTTTTATAGAAATTTGGGTAAAGTTTTAGGCTTTGGAATAAGACGTGATGAATTAAAGCCTGATGGCAAAGGCAAAACAATTTGGCAATAGTTGGTACGTGACCATGAAGG
Source organism: Dalbergia oliveri (assembly GCA_030441495.1). Lineage (NCBI taxonomy): Eukaryota > Viridiplantae > Streptophyta > Magnoliopsida > Fabales > Fabaceae > Dalbergia > Dalbergia oliveri. Next base: position 4,104,658 of record JAMLFY010000019.1, on the reverse strand, counting down.
ATTTCGAGCCAAAAAACACTTTGATAGGATGGACCGCAGTGAGAAGAAAGGCTAATAACATGTACCAAGTTGCAAGGCATACTTTCGTGCTCTGCTAGATAGAGAGTGGTTAGTTGTGTAACATCCTCCCAAGTACAACATCATCTTTAAGTCATGACATTATACTTAAGAGTTGTTACTTATAAATTAGCAGACCTTTCTTAATTATCTATAGCAAGATCCATCGAATTAGGTAGTAACTAAATCGTGGTTTTATGAAAAATGTATAGCAAATAAACAAAGTATTTATGTAATACAAAGTCAAATACAAAAGGAAGCTCTTCTAAGAGCTTTACAGTACATCTGTTGTCTTTACAAACATATGCATACACCAAAGTACACTAGACACAGTTTTTTGCCATGAACTCCTGCAAATCCTATTTCTCTTATATACTTGCCCCATAGTCCTCTGGATCAACCTAGAGACGACACGAGAATTCAAAAATATAGGGATGAGAATATTATATAATTCTCAGGGCACTCCCTCAAACATAATCATGACATAATTATTTAATTTCACTCATACAAGTAATTTTATGCAAAAACATATGCAAGGATAATAATTAGTCATGTGTTCACTCTTATAACCGTAGAACTCAATTCCATGCATTTTTCTTTTTTCATCAACATAGGGAAGACTTAGTTCACACCGAATGGTATCTGCCATGGATGACTCCACAAATGAGAAATATCCGCTTATCAGGACTGAGCTTATTCCTATACGTGATCATCGGATTTCATTTTTTCCTCTTCTGAATCACACAGTTCTATTCCTAGCCATACGTCCACCAACTCATAATATCTCTAGGAAGTTCCTCTTTTTGCCTTCCCCTTCACCCAACCTAAGTCTTGTTTATGTTTTGTTCATATATCAGAACATGCATAATTGAAATTCACACATTCTCTTTTGTCACATATATTCATTTATCACCTTTCATTTTTACCAATGCATGCTGCAATCACATATAAATATTCATTCACAATGTAATTCTCATTCATTTCTCATAAATCACTTTCTAAAGTACATTGCATGCATTGTTAGTCATCATAATTGAATCAAAAGTCATTACATTATCAATTCAAGGTTTGGGTTTATTTCAAGCAATTGGGCAGATTTTACAGCATTGTAACACAAATTTATTTTCATATCAAACAATCAATTCAGAAGCTATAAAAATTATCTAAGACACTTCAATGTGTCCATGAGATTCTATAAAAATTTCAGAGAAAGAATCATTCTCTAACTATGTTAACAAAATTATACAAATTCAAAGGTTAGAAGCCCCCTAATTACAACCAACAAACATAGTTCCCAATTTTATTACTATACCAAATGAGTATATCAAATCACATAAAAATTCAGGGTTAGACTTTAATATGTCATCAACACCCTGTAAAAATTTCAAAGAAACAATCAATCATTTACTATGGTGACAAAATTGACAATCTTAGAGCTTCAAAATTGGTTGTCCAGACAAATCAACAATAATCTCGGTTTTTGATTTTTAGAAATTAGTAAAATCATTTTTAAGACCCAAGAAAAATACTGAAAACATCTTATATGTTAGATTTAACATAAAAAAATTTCAGCCCATGAATCCATTTACAAATACTTTAGAAAAATCATGAACCATAACATGTCATACAAATCCAGAATTCCAGCAACATGATTCAAAACTTGTTTTGCCAAAATGCATTTTCTAACATTATACAAACAATCCACCAAAATTAATATATCAATATCCATATATTATCAACCTATACAACTAAAAACATTAAGCTAAATCAATAAGCAAAGCATAAAAATAGATTTGAAGTAGAAGAGGTTCAAAAGCCATACTTTGAAAACTTTAGAGCTTTATAACTCGAAGGATGTTCCAAGTGATTTCTCTTCACTTCAAGGCCACCAAATCAACACCAAACCGTCCCTTAGACAGTAGAGTATGTGATATAAAAGTCATAAGTAGTGAGGATTTGAAATTTCAACCGGTTAGATTGGTAGGTATTGATGAGTAGAACAAGTTTTGTGAAGAGAGTTTATGGTTTTATCAAGTCTAGGCTAGGAAAATAGAGGTTTGAATCAAGTTTTCCATGGTTTTGGTGAATCAACAATGGAGTTTGTTGTTCTCTCTATGCTGGCCGAGAATGAGAAGTGGAGATTTAATGAAGGTTGTAGCTCATGCATATCTTATATTAAGTGGAAATCATTATTTAACTATAAAGTCTAATTTCCTTATAAAAGAAACTAAAATGGATGGATAGGATTTGATCTTGTTATTCAAGATTGAATCTTAGCCATTTATTTGATTTAAATGGATAAACATCTTCCTTTTGTAAAGATCAAACTAGCTTTTGATGTTAGAAATCGCATACCCAAATTTTATTGAACGGTAAAACACCATACTTGGAAATCAAACATTTGAAAATTAATTCTATATATAAAATATTCATTTCTAACTATTTCTAACCTTAATCCTATAATTTCTTAGTTTCGATGATCTTCAAGTCCCAATTCCAAGGTTTTAGCTTCATGATGGGCTCGTGGGTTACTATTCATGCCCTGCTTGGAAATTTTTTTCTTGTTTTTACACATTCGTTGGATTGTCCTCATCATTGCTAAAACTATTAGATTTTTGAAATTATGACTAATAAAGCTTAAATTAATTTTTAAATAAATTTTGAGGTATCATAGGTGGCATGTTTCTAGATATGATGGAAATCACAATCATGAGCTAACTAGTTCAAAATATAGCCACCTTATTCGTTCACACAGACAAATGACAAATACAGATATGGTACTATCATCTACCTTATGCTCTCATGGAATAAAGTCTTCTAAAATAATGTCATACATTGCTAATCAAGCAGGAGGCTATAAGAATGTGACATTTACTAGGAGGGATTTGTACAATGCCTTTGTTAGGGAGCACAAAGCACAAGTTGTGGATGTAGATGGTTTGAGTTCTTAGTTACTTGTGTGCAAAAGTGATATTGATCCTATGTTTTATGTTAGCTACACCATTGATCAGGAAGATAGAATAGCAATTTTGTATTGGAAAGGGAACAGCTTAATGGACTACCAATATTTTTTCAATGTTATAAATTTTGACAGCACCTCCAGGAAAAATGTTTACAATAAGCCATTGGTAATCTCCTTTAGTTTAAATCATCATGGAAAGATTGTTATCTTTGGTGCTACCCTCCTGGTTGATGAAACTGAAGAGACCTACAAATAGGTGCTTAGATCTCTAACAAATGCAATGACAAACAAATATCCTATTGTAGTGATTACTGATGGTGATAAGGCTATGTGAAAAGCTATAAAAGAACTGTGGCCTTAAGCATGTTATTGGTTATGTGCTTGGCATTTGCAGTAAAATGCAAAAACACATGTTCATGAGAAAGAATTTCTTTTAGCTTTTGCAAATTGCATGTATGAGAAATTTGAAGTTGAAGAATTTGAAAGGATGTGGGCAGATATGGTTGCTAACTTTGAACTTGAAAACAATGAATGGATTAGGAAGTTATACAAGAAGAAGAAGATGTGGGCAAATGCATCCCTTCATAACACCTTTTTCGCTGGATTAATACAACATCACAGTGTGAAGGTACTATGAATACCATATTTTGCTATCAGTTTCAATTTATTTCTTTTCTTTTAATAATAAAACCTTTTTTATTTTATTTTCATAGGCATCAATAGTTTCATAAAAGATTATGTGACTTCACACCATAATCTAGTTAAATTCCTTTGCCGCTTTAATCAAGCCATACAACATTATCGAAATAATGAATTAAGTGCTGATTTTGAATCGGAATATCATAAACTAGTGCTGAAGTTAGCTCTTTATTGTATTGAAGTAATGCAGGAGAAATATACACTCTTAGTAAGTTCAAGGAATTTCGAGCAACTTATGAAATCTGCTGCGTGTATTGTTGGTGATAGGATGGAACATAATGGGATAAAAATGTGGAAGTTGACAAGTTTTGATAAACATAACAAATATTGGGAAGTTTCGCTTGACACAAGTTCTATCACATTCAAATGCTCATGTTGTCAGCTTGAATCATGCGGCATTCCATGTAGCCATATTATTTCCATTACGAAGGAAGAGCATTTTTAAGAGGTAAACTTGCAAAGACAATAGATCTTTCATTTGACATTGAGAAAGATGAGCTTAACAAGAATCGAGTATTGATGTTGCATTGAGGTACTTTATCGGCAAGATGCAGCTGGATGTGCTTTCTAGCTGGAAGCTCTAAAGATGACTTCAATGACATATTAGAAGTTGTTGATAAAAAAGATACATCGTCTTAAATCAGTTCATGGTTCAAAGTTGTTAGGAGGCCAATTTGGCCTTGTTACAAGTGTAAAGGAGCTGGCATTAGTGGGTACTAAGGGGCATCCTGCACAATCAACCACTAGGAAAAAATGTTGTATTTATGTTCATTGTGCAATAGGTCTGCACAATAAATCAACTTGTACCCAACAAAGTGGTAGTCATGTGTCAAAATGTATTGCAACGCAAAAATCGTCATCAGATTCTTATACAATGGTTAGGGTTAATGAAAAATGACATTTTTTTTGCCTCAAATAATTCTAATGGCTTAGCATTGCTTATTTTTGTTTTAAGTTTTCTAATTCTTAACATTTGGATATGTTGTAGGATGATATTAGTTCACCTTCTAGGAATGATTCATTCTTCAAGTCTAGCTAGTTGACAATTCAGTGTATACTTTGGTGAGCATGATTGATTTTATTTCTTGTTAAATTTTTAAGTTGTTGTGAGGAGACTTTAACTTCTTAGTACATTTCTATTTTCAGTTGTAGGTCACGCCTAATGGCATCTTACCGATTTTGGCAATCCTTCTTTTCATTTATTGTGGGGATAGTCATTCCACTTGCGGCCAAGGTTAGTAGTAAATGAGAAAAAAAATGCCTAATTGAGAATGGTTACAAGACATAGATATTTGTTCCTTTACATCATTTTTTGTGGTGAAACTTCTCATTAATATTGATAATATAAAAGTTATTCTCCTGACTTATGTCTCATAAAATCAATGTCAATGCCAAGTAGCAATTCGATACTAATAGCCACTTGTGTCCATTTCAAAAGGATTTGGCAATTCCCTTTTGTACAAACACAACAACATAAATGCAATGTTTTTAGTTTACCCTTTTTGATTTTTGTTAAGGAAAAATGCGTGAGGAACACTGTAAGATCCTGATTCTTAAACTCTTGAATTTAAAAATGGACATTTTTTCTTTTGTTTTTTGTTGCTTGATAATTGATATTGTATGCATATGTTTCGACAATACTATATTGTATCTTGGTTGGTGAATTATGCATATAGCTACATTGACCTTGTCACAAGTACTATCAGCATCCTCTTTTTTTTTTCTATTGTCTATCTATGTAACTTCTATTTATTGAAGTTGTCTGCATTCTACCTTAAGCATGATTGTTACATCTGCACTAATAATATGGACGGCACATATGTGCATCATTGGCAATGAGTCTCTTGTTGTTGTTGTTCAAACACTTGTTAGTTGCAGAAATTTTATGGTGAAGTGAAATTGTCAAAGCACCAAACTGAATAAGGAAATAATCCTACGTCTAGTGATGAATAATAGAAATAAATAGGAATTTTTTACTGGTGGTTTCCATGATAGGTGGATTTACAAGGAGGATGCCAGCTAATGTACTCTTTTGTCATTTATGGTCTATCTTGAGTATTATTTGTTTCTTTATTTATGAAATTCCTTTTTTTCTTTCTTTAGACTGATTTGGCATATTTATAGATTTGTCCCTTATTATTTCTTTTATTGTGGTTCAGTTTTGTTTGTTTTTAAAGGGACATGCTATCAGGAAAGCTGATCTAGGTGCACAATTACTGAAGAATATTTATGGTAGCATGTCGCTAGCAAAGGTATCTGCATATGGAATTAAATCATGAATAATTTTTTTTAGAAAGCAGGAGGGAGATCAATGTTGAGGAAGTCTTTGAACTATTTGATTCTAATTGCTTATGTTTCCGTTGGCGTGGTGGCAAATGTGACAATTATGCAAGCGAGTCTAGGAGGACATTGATTTATAATTCACTTCTTACATGATAAAGGATTATATTACTTAAATAAAGATTTTTAGCTTCAAAGTTGTAAAAGATATGAAGACTAGATCCATTGAAATACTTAGAGGCTTTGGAATTAGATTTTTATGATAATTTCAAGACAATGTTTGTATCACCCGAAATTTATTTAAATATTAATTTAAACTTTAGTAGTCATAATTTTAAAAATCTAAAGTTTAGCAACGATGAGGTGGCCCAACGAACGTTTAAAAAAAAAATTTCCGGGTTGGGGTGAATAGTAACCCTGTGGGCCCCATGGGCCCGCGGACAGTTGAAACCTAGATTCGGGCCAGAGGTGCCCAAAATTAGGAAAACATGGGAATAAGGTTAGAAATAGGTGGGAATGATAATTTTATACTTAAAATTAATTTTCGGGCAATATCGGTTAATCGGGTACTGTGTTTACCCGTTCGGTGAGATTTCGGTGCAGTTTCTAACAGAAAGATATTTTTAGTCACTACAAATGGTTAAAGCTTATCCTTTTAGGACATGTGAAGGCCAAGATTTAATCTTGGAATCCAAGATTAAATCTTAGCCATCCATTTTGCTTTAACACATAAATGATGATTTACTTTACATAATATCTTCAAAGCATTAAATACAAGAGCCAAGTCACATTTTCTTCTCCAAGACACCATCAAATTCGGCCAGCAGCAAGGAGGAACCATAAACCTTCATTTCCATGAGCCAAACTTGCATTTCAACCCCAAAAACACTAGCTTAGACTTGTTAAAACCCAAAACTCCCTTCACAAAACTTGTTCTACACCCAAACCCACAAATATAACCGATTAGAATTTTAATCCATCACTTTTTCCCACTTTGAGCCATCATACATCACTGTCTAAGGGAGGTTTGTGACTTGATTTGGAGTCCTTGTAGTGAAGAGAAATCAATTAGAGCATCTTTTGGAGTTAGAACTCTTCAAGCATCACAAGTAGGGTTTTTTGTTGTCTTTTCTTGCCAATTTTTCTGTTCTATTTTGGGTTGATATATATCCGAAATTTTTGATGAAATTGATTGATATTATGTTGAAATTGATGTATGAATTTTGGTTTTATGTTTGGATGGTGTTAGAAAATGGTTTTCATCAAAATAAGTTTGGACTAGGTTGCTGGAATTTCTGTTGTCCTGTAGGCAGTAGTGGTTCATGAATTTTCTGGAATATTTTTGGGTGTTCAAATGAGCTATAAAAATTATATGTTGGAGTAAAAATCTTAAACTAATTACCTGAATTTTCTTGGGTGTTAGTTTTAAGGTTTGATGTCTCAGAAAAATCAGAAACCGAAATGAGGCAGATGCTGTCCTGATTGTTGAGACTGAGGTAATAAACTTGTCCGAATTTATTACCATAGCAAATGATTGAACTAGCTCTTGAAATTTTTACAGGACGTTACTAATATATTGAAGTGTCACTGTGAATTTTATTTTGAATTAATTCAATCATTTGCTGGAGTTAAAAATTAGAGAAACTCGGTTCTAGTCTGGGAATTGGTGGCCCTGACCACTGAATTTGTACATTTTACTAAGGTAGCTATAGAGCTCTGTTTGTCCTGAAAATTTTACAGGTTATTCTAGACATATTGAAGTGTCATACAGAATTTTTGTGACTCTTGAAATGGCTGTTTGATATGATAATGAAGTGTTGTGCCTAGGACAGTAACTCTGCCCATTGTGCTGGGAATGGAACAATGCTTTGAATTGAGAATGTAATGGCACTTTGGCTTCTAGTATGACATGAGTATTCGATATTAAGTGTTTGGCCATGTGACTTATGACATGTAAATGCATGCTATGGATTTTAAAGATTGAAGTATGAGAAAAGAATTAGAATTTCATTGTGAATGATTGCCTATATGTGGCCTTTGTATGCATTTGAGAAAAGAGAAAAGTATATGATGCCATTATAAGGATGTATAAATTTAAATTGTGCATTTTTGACATATGGACAAAATAGAAACAAGACTTAGATTAAATGAGGGGAAGGGGAAAGTAGTAACTTCCCAAAATTTATTTTGAGTCGTAGACGTATCGGCTAGGAATAGATCTGTGCGATTCGGAAATGGAAAAAATGAAGTTCAATGACCACGTATAGGAATGAGCTCAGTCCTGATAAGTAGTCTATTTCCCTTGTGTGGTGTGATCCACCATAAATACCCGTTGGTATAAACGGATCTATTGTTGAATTGTCCACTGAAATTACCCGTTGGGTAAACTAAGTCTTTTCTATGTCAATGAAAAGAGAAAATGCACTGATTTGATCTTTGTGGCCATAAGTGATACCATGTCACCTTGAGATAAATTCATTGCATGTATTATATGCTACTTATCTTATTTTGAATTGTCTACCTTGTGTAACTTAGTAATTGTTGGAATGTGATGAGATATATGCTTGAAGTGACGAAATGCTAAAAGAAACCCACTTCGGAGGAATGGTTTTTGAACATTAAAAATGAATCTTTGATATATGTCGTATGCTCACATTTTCTTAATAACTGAAGTGGCTGGGGCGATGACGATGACATTATGATTGTGAAATTGGGGAGTTGCACTACTGAGAATTTTAAAAATTCTCACCCTATGCGTTTGTTTCCGTGTTGCCTCCAGGTTAAGCCAGAGGATGATGATGTTGCTAGGCAAGGGAGTATGGGATTGCTAGTGTAGTAGTTACGTTTTATTTGTACTTGGTGAAATGAGTATGTATATAAATGTATTAGAAGACATATGTACTAACGCTCATAGAAGAGCTTCCTTATGTATTTTAGCTGTATGTTTAATAAACTTGATGTTTACTTGTAATATGTTTTAATAGAATTATGCTTAGTTATCGTATAATTCAGCTTGCTATAGATAATTAAGAGAGGTCCGCTAATTAACAAGTAACAACTCGAGTACGATATTATAGCTTAAGAATGAGGTTGTACTTATGAGATGTTACAATGTTTTCCAACAAGTCACATTTTAATCATTTTTTTGCCTTGTTTCTAAATATAGTTCAAACACAATTAACAAAGCTAGGATAGCTACTTGGTGAAAGCTTGTTATGACAAGTTTGACACGAGTGTATATGTAACAAGACAACATGTAACACCCCAAAAATTATTTAAAAATTAATTTGAGTTTTATTAGTCATAATTTTAAAAATTTAATAGTTTAGCAATAATAAGGATAGGCCAACGGACCTATGCAAAAAAAAAAAATTAAAGGGTGAATAGTAACCTTGCACAAGAACAACAAATCCAAGTCCTGGACAGGAAGTGCCTGTGTAACACCCTATGATATCATAGCTTAAGAATGGGGTTGTACTTATGAGGATGTTACATTATGGTATAGAGAAGTTCATCCTTGTAGGACCTTGAGGAATGGACTGGCTATGCTTCCTTAGTAAATGTCATGCATTATAATTTTATATATGTATATGACTGATTTTGAATGTTGTGGATTGCTGCCACACTTAGCTTGGTATTGAGCCTGATCAACTCAATAATTCTTGTTTGGTGTGACAGGAATTGATGACTTCAAATCGGCAACTAGGAGCGAGCGGAAATTATGTCGGAATAATGGACACCTTTCGTGAAATGGCGGCTATGAGGAACAACTAGCGGCCAATAGGATGATGGAAAGGTTGGATATGTTGAAGGAAATCCAATTGGGAATCCTGGAGGAGTAGAAGTGGATGTGGAATACCAGAAGTTCGCAGAGTTCGGAAAGCAAACCCCCTGCCTTTGAAGAGCCTTCAACCCAAGTAAAGCAGAAGAATGGATTAAGGCCATGGAGAAAACTTTCTGATTCTTCCTTGCACTGAGATCCAGAAAGTGGCTTTCGTTACTTACATGGAGGCAGATGTAGAATTTTGGTGGGTTAGCACTAAGGGGTTGTTCGAAACTTCTCAACTGAAGTCACTTGGGATATCTTTAAGGAAACTTTCTACCACAAGTACTTCCCCTTCGGTGAGGAGGCAAAGGAGTTAGAGTTCATGGCACTCAAGCAAGGGCCCATGAGTGTAGCAGAGACAAGCAAAGTTCAGGAGCTCTGAAGTTTCCACTATCTACCAGCGCAATCCTGACGAAGCTTGGAAATGCATGAAGTATGAAGGAGGGTTAGGAAGATATTGAAGTTGCAGTGGTCTCTAGAAATTCAGGATTATGCAACCCTAGTGAACAAGTGCCGACGTGCAGAGGACTCCAACAAGAAGCTAGCAATGGCAAGATCTGCTAAGGACACTTCTAAAAAAAGGTTGGCACTTGAGGACCAAATCTTTGAGGAGGCTTCGCCCAAAGAAGCAATTTCGAGCCATCCCATATGAATACAAACAGCTACCAAAGTCAATGTGCAAGATTGCCCAAATGTGGGAAGAATCATGGAACAGACCTTGCTTGGCTAGACAATACGTATGCGTTGTGGGAAACTTGGGCATAAGATATGGGAGTGTCCCGAAAGATATCCAAAGCCTCCGAGAAGCCAACTACAAAGCCACAACGAGGAGTAGGGTATTTACCATAAGTGAAAGGACGTCACCACCTAAGAATTCGACCTAAGGTAGGAACGTTTAGGATTTGGTTGAATTGTTTGAACTATATGTGTGAATTCCTTATTTGATTTATGAATGTTGTCTTTTGAAATTGTTTTCAAAGGAATTTTGAGGGCAAAATTCTTTTTAAGGTGGGTGGTAATGTAACACCTGAAATTTATTTAAATATTAATTTAAACTTTAGTAGTCATAATTTTAAAAATCTAATAGTTTAGCAATGATGAGGGTGGCCCAACAAACGTTTAAAAAAAAAATTCCGGCTGGGTGAATAGTAACCCTGCAGGCCCCACAACCCAGGGATAGATGAAACCCTAGATTCGGGCCGAGGTGCCCGAAATTAGGAAAACATGGGAATAAGGTTAGAAATAGGTGGGAATGATAATTTTATACTTAAAATTAATTTTCGGGCAATATTGGTTCAATTGGGTACGGTGTTTACCCGTTCGTGAGATTTTGGTGTGGTTCTAACACAGAAAGATATTTTAGTCACTACAAATGGTCAAAGCTTATCCTTTTAGGACATGTGGAAGGCCAAGATTTAATCTTGGAATCCAAGATTAAATCTTAGCCATCCATTTTGCTTTAACACATAAATGATGATTTACTTTACATAATATCTTCAAAGCATAAAATACAAGAGCCAAGTCACATTTTCTTCTCCAAGACACCATCAAATTCGGCCAGCAGCAAGGAGGAACCATAAACCTTCATTTCCATGAGCCAAACTTGCATTTCAACCCCAAAAACACTAGCCTAGACTTGTTAAAACCCAAAACTCCCTTCACAAAACTTGTTCTACACCCAAACTCCACAAATATAACCGATTAGAATTTTAATCCATCACTTTTTCCCACTTTGAGCCATCATACATCACTGTCTAAGGGAGGTTTGTGACTTGATTTGGAGTCCTTGTAGTGAAGAGAAATCAATTAGAGCATCTTTTGGAGTTAGAACTCTTCAAACATCACAAGTAGGGTTTTTTGTTTTCTTTTCTTGCCAATTTTTTTGTTCTGTTTTAGGTTGATATATGTCAGAAATTTTTGATGAAATTGATTGATATTATGTTGAAATTGATGTATGAATTTTGGTTGTGTGTTTGGATGGTGTTAGAAAATGGTTTTCATCAAAATAAGTTTGGACTAGGTTGCTGGATTTCTTGTCCTGAGGTAGAGTGGTTCACGAATTTTCTGGAATATTTGTGGGTGTTCTCATGAGCTATAAAAATGATATGTTGGAGTAAAAATCTTAAAATACTTACCTGAATTTTCTTGGGTGTTAGTTTTAGGGTTTGATGCCTCAGAAAAATCAGAAACCGAAATGAGGCAGATGCTGTCCTGATTGTTGAGACTGAGGCAGGAAACCTCCGAATTTATTACCATAGCAAATGATTGAACTAGCTCCTGAAATTTTTACATGAATTTACTAATATATTGAAGTGTCACTGTGAATTTTATTATAAATTAATTCAATCATTTGCTGGAGTTAAAAATTAGGGAACTCGTTTAGTCTGGGAATTGGTGGCCCCTGACCACTAAATTTGTACATTTTACTAAGGTAGCTATAGAGCTCTGTTTATCCTGAAATTTTTAGAGGTTATTCTAGACACATTGAAGTGTCATATAGAATTTTTGTGACTCTCGAAATGGCTGTTTGGTATGATAATGAAGTGTTGTGCCTAGGACAGTAACTCTGCCCATTGTGCTGGAATGGAACAATGCTCTGAATTGAGAATGTAATGGCACTTTGGCTTCTAGTATGACATGAGTATTTGATATTAAGTGTTTGGCCATGTGACTTATGACATGTAAATGCATGCTATGGATTTTAAAGATTGAAGTATGAGAAAAGAATTAGAATTTCATTGTGAATGATTGCCTATATGTGGCCTATGTATGCATTTGAGAAAGAGAAAAGTATATGATGCCATTATAAGGATGTATAAATTTAAATTGTGCATGTTCTGACATATGGACTGTAACATCCTAATATTTAACCCTAATACGTCTAGGACGTATCAAGACTAATTATTAGTTATTACTTCTCTTTAAATTCATTTATAAAATACTTAGCGAAAATACGGGTAATTTTTTTTTGAAATGATTTATATAAAACAAAGTGCGAGCCTTTGCGCGTAACATAAACAACATGAAGCGGAAGAATAAATAAAACATGCAGAACATAAGCATTAAAGAACACATCCATCATAAACATCATTCCTCATTGCATTAGATAATATAGTTTAGTACATCATAACAGAAATATAACAGAAGCATAAAGTCTTACCCATACTAGTGGAGAGCTGCAGGACAATAACATAAAATAAGAAGCATGATAACAAATACATGAAACAACCCCCAAAAGATAAGTACCCAACTAGGACTCTCCCTCCCTCGAGCCATGGATGACGCTCCTACCCATCCCTCGGTGGCACATATCCAATGAACCTGCAAACTCCTCGGATGCGTGAAGGCGGAAAGATGGGCGAGCATGCCCACCACGATGAGGGCGCATCTCGGACGTCGTGCTAACCTCCGCGTCACCGTCTCCTCGCTACCCATCTCATCCATGGGTACGGAGGGCGGAACCCTCCAAGAAAGGATGAGAAGGAAGATCCTCTGAAGGGTTGGTCTCCGGACGTCTCGGGCGAGGCACGTACTCGGGTAGCCTTGCATCGCGGAAGATGCCGAACGGGCGCGCAGTTCTCTCGTCGAGGGTCGCATCCTCTCAAAAATCATATCGTCGCCAAAAGGGGAGGTCGGGTGAATCTAGCTGGAGACTGGAAAGGCAAACGGGCGTCCCACATATGCAAAAATGTGTATAGCACAACGACCCTTGAAGTGGTAGGACTGATGGTCCGGATTGAAGTGCACTCCCACACGGTGCGTCAACAAAAATCACGAACGACGCCATCGATATCTGAAAACGTAACGGAAAGAAACAGGAGAGGGGTGAGAATTCTTACTAAAGAATCTCATAGGAAGTCCTCTATCCTAGTGTCATCATTTACGTCCCAGGAACCTTGGGTTTATTATGAAAAGGTTGAGCATGCATAGGTTCATTATGAGGTTTTCGCAAAGGTTGTTATCCAAGGTCCATGTCTTTTATAATGATTCTTAATGCATGTATGCAACATAATATTTCATGGATGCATGGTAGCACTTTAGGTAAATCAAACAATAATTCAAACAACATTTGAGTGGCATGAAACTTTTCTTTGAACATCTTTCCTTTCTCATACTTGTGACACCAATAATATAGTAACCGCACCCCTTAAACTAGGCTATGAGCTCATACCTTAACTAGTCGTCACTAGTTCTTACTTATCCTCTTGATAAGCGAATCATAAACATAATCATAATCATCATAATCCCGACTCCAGAGTACGGGTAGGGGCCTAAGGATCACCCATCATGGGACTTTTTCCTTCTTCGAAACGCATCGCGGTTAAGACCAACGACTTTGTCCGCTTTGGAGGCTAATGTCTATGCCCTCACGGTTTTACCTCCTCGAGAGGAGAAGTACGTCTCGTGTATCACCTTAAACATCATATACTTTCATTCTTCGAAACGCATTGACTGGTTAAGACCAGCGACTTTGTTCGACGTCCATACCCCCAGGTTTACTTTCTCCTCACCGAGCAGGAGAAATGCGTCTCGGCATATAACTTTAAACTTCATATTTCTCAAAAACTTTCTTTTGTCCCTCAAATTTGACGGAAATTCGCGGCATAACAGCTACTCTGAATTTCCTCAAATTTGAGTCATGCCACATAATTTCAGTCACATGCATCATTTTCATGGAACTTTCTCATTGCAATAACTTTCTAGTTCACATGAGCATATTTCTCAATTTCATTCATATTTTTGAAACATTATGCATCTCAAATACAACATTTCATCATATCACCATATCAAATTTGGCACATAAAGTTTCATGCTCAAGGAACTAACATAATCACATTATCATAATCATGCTCACTCGGCCTCCTATCTCATAGTATCTTATGATGAGCCTTACGGGTCTTAAACTCATATTTCGGTCATTCTAATCCTCACTAAGGATTTTTATAACACCTAAGGGATCATTACTTAAAATTCTCACTAAGTTTTAGGCACACTTAAAATTCCAAACAGCATTATGTAGTTTGGGCAGGAAAAATATCATATACTTACGGGCTCTAAATCTCCGTTCGTGACCCTTTTTAAGATCCGTCTTCGCCTAAGGCTTCATAATCAATCCCTAAACCAATTATGGGGGATTCCTAGGCATGTTTACTAAGTTATAATTCACTTTTCCTCAATTTAGCTTTGCTGGACAGAATCACATTTTGCCATGTCTAAGTGTGCTAGAATTCCTATTTTAAGTCCTTATCATCACCTTAAGCTTAGTAATTAATACCTAATCATTTATGAAAGGTTTTTATGCATATCCTACTGATTATGAACCATTTACACTTGAATTAATTATGCTGGAACAGTTTTGCAATTTGTGTATTAAGGTGTTCTAGAATTCTCATTCTTGATCCTTTTAAGTTACTTATTCTTCTCTAACTTCTCTAAATCGATCCTCCCTTCACTCAAACATAATTTTACACATTTTAACACCTTAGAACAACATTTGTACAGCAGCCAATCATGAAGGGCAGAACCAAAATCATAAGCCCATAAAATCACATAATCTTGTAAATTAAAATGCATACAAGTTACTAGTTTTCTCTTGGAATAATTCTAGGGATTCAAAACTCTTTTAGAACTCAAATCCTTTCATTAAAATCATGCCTTTACACATAAGGTCAATAGCTAAATTAACTTGCTTGCAAAATAGTTTTAAAGTATATAATTTTATGCATAATGTTGCTTAGGTGCTCCTAAGCTTGGAAAAATTACAAAACACAAACTATGGACACTTGTGATTAGAGGAACTCATATTAAGTCCATCATCATCACCACAAGGCCGAAATGGCTTCTTTAAGAATGCCAATATTTTCTTGAAAACCTTACATAGGATACTTGGGCAAGCCTTTGAGCTTTAGGAGACTTAGGTGATGACATAAACTTTAAACATGATATGCACTCATTTTATTCTTCATTAGAAAGTAAAGTGAGAGCATAAAATAAATATGGATGCAACCTCTTTATTATCTTTAAGGTTAAGTGATGACTTGAAATGTAAACATGAGATGCAAGCTTGAAATTTAAACATGGTAGTGCAAGTCCAATTAATTAGTCTTGAGAACTTAGTGATGACATCAAAATAAACATGCTATGCAAGGCATAAAGTAAACATGAATGCATCTTATTTTAGATCTTAGCTAGAGCTCTTTGCAAGACTTTAAAGGAATAAAACCTCAACCCATTATGTATCATAAGGCAAGCTTTAGAGTTCTTAGCACCTAGACTTCAAGGAAGTCTTAAGGTTGAACTTCATCATCAAGCTTAAGAAAATAAATACAAAGCTCAACACTTTGTCCAAATAAAACACATAAGAACTAAGTCATATTCTTTATTTTATTGCTCATGGGCTTCAATCTAGAGTAAAACTCTTAGAACGGCCGACCAACTTTAAGGTTGGCAAGGGTAAGCTTAGAGCTCTTTGAAAACTTGGGATTAATTTTCTTTATCAAAACTTTTGTGATCTACTTTTCATTTTAGCAAACCTTGTTGAAACAAAACTTAAGAAACCGAAATCATCCAAGAAAGGAAAGAAAATGAAACCTTTGAGGAAGAAAGGAAAGGAAATTCGAAAGCATAAGCAAGGAAAAGAAAGAAAAACACAAGCATGTATGGTCCAAGACCAAGTTGTTTTCAAGCTTTAGAGGTTTCTCACAAGACATCATCAAGTCTTTATCTTGAAACCTCATCATCAAGCTTATGTTATTTTCATAAAATGGCCTCTTGGCCGAAAATGAAAAGAAAGGAAGAAAGGAGTTTGAACCAAGAGAAAACTAGAACTTTCTTTAAGGAAAACAAGTGAAAACTTTTAAAACAACCCCTACCTAAGGAAGTCTTTGAAATGGAAGAAAGAAAGCTTGATTCTTGAAGAGTTTGAGAAGACAAAATCTCCTCTTGGAAGTGATGATGGATTCGGCCAAAGAGGAAGCTCAAGGAAGATGATTTTTCCTTGAGTTTCTAAGCTTGGGAATGGAAAGTTTAAGTGTTTGAGGGATGGTTTAAGGTGAGGTAGTGGTGGTTTATGGTGGTGGCAAGGTTCTTTAAGATGTAGAAGAAAATGAAGAAGATGAAGAGAACTTAGAGAGAAATTGCAAGAAAAAGCAAGAGAACTCAACTTAGCAAAGCTTCTAAAGTGTAACCAAGTTCCTCCAAGCTTGGTATTTATAGAAAATTTGCAACAATGGAGGCTTCCTTGGTGCATGGCCGACGGCCAAAATGGAGGAAAAGGAAGGAAAATATCTCTTACAAAGTATGGGCAAAGGCATGGGCAAAACATGGTGAGGTATGGGCAAAAGTATGGGCAAGGCATGGCTCTTTGAGTGATAAATCAAGCAACATGTGGCACTTTTCTTTGGCCAAGAATTCGGCCAGATTTGGGACAGCCAAGGGGGGATTAATTTGCTCATGTAATTGTGGTTTAGTGATGTGTTTAGGTGTTTCTTTGATTAAGGTTTTGGTTAGGAGTTGTAAGAAAGTGTTTAGGTGAGGTAATTGGGTAATTAAGGTTGTTCAAGACTTGATTAGGGAGTGGTCTTACTAGATTAACAAACTAAATTCATTTTCTTAGTCAAATGAGGTATGACACAATTCCTTAATTTAAGGAATTGGAGAGAGAAACACTATTCAAGATTCCATGACTAGGAATCTTGAATTAAAGAATGCAATTTAGAGTTTAACTAAGCAATCTTAGGTTCTAATTAACCTTAATAAATTATTTTGACTCTAGATTAATTATCGAAATAAATTAATCTTCGATTAGAGCCTAATATTGCTTAGGTTTGCTTAATTGCGTCATTAAGCTCACTGGACACTGTTCTAGGGGCAAAATGGTAATTTTGCACTAAAACTGCCAGGGACATTGGCTCAACTAAACATCAAACATTGCTCATAAACATCATTCTAAACTTCCTGGAAAAGTTTGGCTCAAACGGCACCTTTTACCCGTGTACACAGGAGGTATTTTGGTCATTTTGAGCCGAAAGTTTAGAAATGAGGTCTCTCCTCAGATATCATTCTTAACAGCATAATCCCCTTCAAACATCGAGTTGACCCATTCGAGGGTTGCTGGGCAACTGCCCTTTAATTTCGGGTAAAAATGACCTCAAAGGCATTTTCGGTCATTTGTACTCTAACGGAGAAATTGGGGCGTTACATGGACAAAATAGAAACAAGACTTAGATTGAATGAGGGAAGGCGAAAGTAGTAACTTCCCAAAATTTATTTTGAGTCGGTAGACGTATCGGCTAGGAATAGATCTCTGTGGGATTCGAAATGGAAAAAAATGAAGTTCAATGACCACGTATAGGAATGAGCTCAGTCTTAAAGAGCGTCTATTTCCCTTGTGTGGTGTGATCCACCATAAATACCCGTTGGGTATAAACGGATCTATTGTGGAATTGTCCATTGAAATTACCCGTTGGGTAAACCAAGTCTTTCCTATGTCAATGAAAAGAGAAAATGCACTGATTTGATCTTTGTGGCCATAAGTGATACCATGTCACCTTGAGATAAATTCATTGCATGTATTATATGCTACTTATCTTATTTTGAATTGTCTACCTTGTGTAACTTAGTAATTGTTGGAATGTGATAAGATATATGCTTGAAGTGACGAAATGCTAAAAGAAACCCACTTTGGAGGAATGGTTTTTGAACATTAAAAATGAATCTTTGATATATGTCGTATACTCACATTTTCTTAATAAACCGAAATGGCTGGGGCGATGACGATGACATTATGATTGTGAAATTGGGGAGTTGCACTCCTGAGAATTTTAAAAATTCTCACCCCTATGTGTTTGTTTTCGTGTCGCCTCCAGGTTAAGCCAAGGATGATGATGCTGCTAGGCAAAGGAGTGTGGATTGCTGTAGTGTAGTAGTTCCTGTTTTATTCTCTACTTGGTGAAATGAGTATGTATGTAAATGTATTAGAAGACGGATATGTACTAAAGCTCATAGAGGAGCTTCCTTATGTATTTTAGCTGTATGTTTAATAAACTTGATGTTTACTTGTAATATGTTTTAATAAAATTATGCTTAGTTATCTCGTACGTAATTCAGCTTGCTATAGATAATTAAGAGAGGTCTAATTAACAAGTAACAACTCTCGAATACGATATTATAGCTTAAGAATGAGGTTGTACTTATGAGGATGTTACAATGTTTTCCAACAAGTCACATTTTAATCATTTTTTCTGTCTTGTTTCTAAATATAGTTCAAACACAATTAACAAAGCTAGGATAGCTAGGATAGCTACTTGGGGTGAAAGCTTGGTGCTATAAGGGCAAGCACTGACAAGTTTGACACGAGTGTATATGTAACAGGACAACATGTAACACCCCAAAAATTATTTAAAAATTAATTTGAGTTTTATTAGTCATAATTTTAAAAATTTAATAGTTTAGCAATAATGAGGATAGGCCAACGGACCTATGGAAAAAAAAAAAAATTCGGACGGGATGAATAGTAACCTTGCAGGCCCCAGGCCGTGGAACAAGAAATCCAAGTCTGGGACCAGGAAGTGCCTGGTGTAACACCCTAACTCTTAACCTCATACGCTCGAGTCGCATTCTGGTTATTTATTAGTTGTTATGCTTTTGTCTCAGATCTTGTCTTACTTTTCAAAATACGAGTAATAAAAATACGATTAAATTTTTCTTTTTGAACTTAGAACTTAAAATGCGAGCCATGCATACGCATAGATACCGACTATTAAACATAAAACATAATAACCAGATATACGTCATCATAGCAACCATGAATAAACCATAGAATAATCACAACATGAACTATAGTAATATATCATAATCATAACATAAAAACGATGTCCTTATAAATATAAGGACACCTAGGGGTATCAAATACACCAAACAACTTTAACTAATGCAAAACAAATATTAACAAAGCTAGACTAGTCTTCATGCTTCCACGCCCCTCTGTCTGTCTAGATGACGCGATTCCTATGCCCGCACCTCAAGGAAGATCACGAACATCCGCATCAATTCTGAGACGACACGGGAGGGAGAACAAAAGGGGTAAGGATACTTATATAAGATTCTCAGTAGGCTCCCTAACTTTAACACAAGTGTCATCGTCGCGCCAGCCACTTTGGATTTCATTATAAAAGAGGTGTACATGTATAGGTTCAATTTTTAATTTCTCAAATCCTATTATTCAAAGTGGGTTTCTTTTAACATGAATCTTGATGATATGAATACAGATATTTTATGTATGCATGGCAATACAGTCACGTACTCAACATATATCACTTAATCATAAGTACCAATGGAACAACCATGAAACATATGCATGTGCGTCTTTTACTTTATCATATTTGAACTCTTCGAGTTCTTTCTTAACTTTTCCACCCTCATCGTAGCCACCAAAATCCATCCAACATGCCGCCCTTTTCACATAGCCACCAAAACTCCAAATACACCTATCGCCTAGGAATGAGCTCATCTTAACTAGTCGCTAGATTTATACGGGAAAAGAGGGGAATCACATCTCTTCTTGGATCACCCGTACAACCCTTAACTCGGGAAGTCATAATGGGATCATTTCCTCTTTAACATATCTCTTTCTTGGATCACCCCACAACCCTCAACTCGGGAAGTCATAATGGGATCATTTCCACTTTATCATATCTTGTATGGATGCAACATAAGCATACAACCATAGAACATCATATAATATATCCTCTACTCATATCTCATATTCTCATGCCTCTCAAGCATAGCATACCACATCATCACAACATTATGTCATAAATACACATATAGTCTCATATTCATTATATTAACATATACACATTCATCACGTATACACACTTAATCTCATTCTCACATCACACCTCCTATCGCATGGTGTCTTATGCTTTGGCCCTTACGGATCTTAAACTTGTATTCCAATTATCCTAACCTTTATTATGGATCTTTATAACACCTAAGGGATCATTACCTATAATTTCCTCTAATATTTATGCTTACTAACATAACCAAACAGCACTTTATCTCTTTGGGCAGAATTTTGCCATATGATTATGGGGTCCTAGAATCTCCTTCTTTGACCCTTTCTAAGTTCCGTCTTCGCCTAGGCTCTATAATCAATTCCTAAACCAATTATAAGGGATTCCTACACATATCCACTAATTATAAATCATTTTTCTTAAGTCCAATTATGCTGGAATAGAATTTACAATTTGTGCATCTAAGTGTTCTAGAATTCACATCTTAAGATCTTTTTAGTTACTTGTTCTTTCCTTCCCTAAATCATTCCTTGCTTCACTCAAACATAATTTTACACATTTTAACACCTTAAAACAGAATTTATATAGTGGCCAAGTGCACAAGGCAGAACTGAAAACATAAGCATCAAATAATCACATAATCTCATGATTTAAATGCATATAAGTTGCTAGTTTCTCTTGGAATCATTTTAGGAACTCAAAACTCTTTTAGAAACCAATTAATCTCATTGAAATCACATAAATGTGTGCTAGTTCAGTAGCTAAATTATTTAGCTTAAGAAATAGATTTAAAACATAAAACTTTGTTCATAATGTTCTTTAAATACACCTAAGCTTAGAAAAATTCCAAGACTTAGACTATGGGCACTTATGATTAGATGAACTCATCTCAATTCCATCATCATCATCACAAGGCTGAAATGGCATTCTTGAAATGCCTCCATTTTCTAAAACTTTATGTAAGATACTTGGGCAAGTCTTTGAGCTCTAGGAGGTTTAAGTGATGGCATAAACTTAAACATGATATGCACTTATTTTATTCTTCATTAGCAAATAAAGTGAGAGCATAAAATAAATATGAGATGCAACCTCATTATTATCTTTAAAGATTAAGTGATGACTTGAAATATAAACATGAAATGCAAGCTTGGAAACTTAAACATGATAATGCAAGTTCATTTAGTTATTCTTGAGAGTTTAGTGATGGCATCAAAATAAACATGCTATGCAAGGCATAAACATAAACATGAGTGCAACTTTCATTTTATCTTAACTAGAGCTCTTACAAGACTTTAAAGGAACATTACAACCTTAACCCAATATGTATCTTAACAACATAAAGTGAGCTTTAGAGTTCTTAGCACCAAGTCTTCAAAGAAGCCTTTGGTTTGAACTTCATCATCAAGCTCAAGAAAATGGACACAAAGCTCAACACTTGTCTAAACAAACATACAAAGAACTAAGTCATATTCTTTATTTTATTACTCATGGGCTTCAATTAGAGTAAAACTCTTAGAACGGCCGACCAACTTTAAGGTTGACAAGGGTAAGCTTAGAGCTCTTTGAAAACATAGGATTAATTTTCTTAACAAAACTTTTGTGATCTACTTAACATTTTTAACAAACTTTGTTCAAACAAAGGAAGAAGAAACCGAAATCTTTAAAGGGAAAAGGAAAAGGAAATGGAAATTTTGGCAAAGAAAAGAAAGGAAAAATCGAAACTTGAACAAGGAAAAAGGAAAAGAAACCAAAAGCATATATGGTCCAAGACCAAGTTTTTCAAGCTTTAGAAGTTTCTCACATGACAACAACAAGTCATTATCTTGAAACCTCATCATCAAGCCAAAGTTTTTCTCAACCAAAGGCCCTAAGGCCAAAATGAAGAGGAAGAGGAAGGCTTTGAAAACCAAGAGAAAACTAGAACTTTTCTTAAAGAAAGTAAAGAAAACTTTGAAAACAAACCCTTACCTAACTTGAAAGAAATGAAGGAAAGCTTGAGTTCTTGAAGGATTGAGAAGACAAAAATCTTCTCTTGAAGGAGGAGGAGGATTCGGCCAAGGGTGAGAAGTCAAGGAAGATGATTTTTCCTTGAGGTTGGAAGCTTGGAAATGGAAAGTTTAAGTGTTTGAAAGGTGATTTAAGGAAAGGGAGTGGTGGTTCAAGGTTGTTTGTGGTAGTTTGTGGTGGTGGAAGGATTCTTTGAGGGAGGAAGAAGATGAGCAAGATGAAGAGAACTTTGAGAGAAAATGCAAGAAAGTTCAAGAAAACTAAACTTGGCAAATGATCTAAAGTGTAGCCAAGTTCTTCCAAGCTTGGTATTTATAGAAATTTTGCAACATGGAGGCTGCACAAGGGAAGGAAGGCCGACGGCCTTGAGGGAAAGGGAGAGAAGAAATATCTCTTGATTGGCATGGGCTTAGGCATGGGCAAAGCATGGTTGAAAGCATGCTAGGTATGGCTCAAAGTATGGCTTGAGGTATGGCTTTTGAGTGAAGCAAAAATCAACATGTGACACTTTCCTTGGGGTGAGAATTCAACCAAATTTTATAGCCAAGGGGAAGAGAAATTGTTTATGTAATTGTGGTTTAATGATGTGTTTAGGTGTTTCTTTGATTAAGGTTTTGATTAGGAGTTTGTAAGAAAGTGTTTAGGTGAAGTAATGGCTAATTAAGGTTGTCAAAACTTGATTAGGAGAGTGATCTTGCTAGATTAACAATTTAAAATCATTCTTTAGTCAAATGAGGTATGGGCAAAATTCCTTAATTTAAGGAATTGGAGAGAGAAATACTATTCAAGATTCCATGACTAGGAATCTTGAATCAAAGATGTAATTAGAGTTTAACCAAGCAATCTTAGGTTCTAATTAACCTTAATAAATTTTTTTGACTCTAGATTAATTATTGAAATAAATTAATCTTCGATTAAGCCTAATATTGCTTAGATTTGCTTAATTACGTCATTAGGCTCACTGTACACTGTTCTAGGGGCAAAATGGTAATTTTGCACTAAAACTGCTGGGACAACCCGGGCTTAACCTATTGTTAAACTTTACTAAAAACATCATTTAAAACCTTTTGGTAAAGTTGGAGCTAAGGCACATGAAGATGACAAACGCCATAGGGGCGTTTTGGTAATTCGTGCATCAAAACTCAAGAATGAGATTCTTCTCTCTATTATCACACATAACACATATAATCCCTTATCAACATTAAAAACATCCCTTTGAGGATAGAGGCAATTCTCATTTTCCGGTAAAATGACCTCAGGGGCATTTCGGTCATTTGCACACGGGAAAATGGTCGTTACACTTGGGACTAAGAAAAGAGATGGTTAAGGTTAGAAATGGTAAGGAATGAGAATTTATACCTAGAGTTAGATTTCGGGTGATATTAGGATTACCCGGTTGTGTTTCACTCATTCGTGAAATTTCGTGTGCGATTTCTAACATTGAAAGATAGTTTAATCTTTGTAAAAGGATAATGTTTATCCTTTAGAGTCAAGTGTAAGGCTAGGATTTAATCTTGAATTACAAGATCAAATCCTAGCCATTCATCTTGTTTTCTTAGTCAAAGATTATAGATTTTATATTAAACAATTCTTACAACCTAATCTACACCATTTAAAGCCACAAAAACTTCTCCTTGAAGCCAATACAATTTCGTGCATCATGTTAGGAGGGCAGCCACCATTGTTGTCTTCTTCATAAGCTCAAGTTTCAATTTCAATTCACCAAAACACTTGCCCAAAATTTCTAAAACCATAAACTTTCTTCACTAAACTTGTTCTACACATCAATACCTACAAATCTAACCGATTAAAATCTCAAATCTCCATCAATTCTCACCTTGATACCTCACTTCCTCACTGATTTAGGAAGGTTTTGGGTTTGATTTGGGAGCTTTGGAGTGAAGGGAATCAATCTTGGAACCAAGGATCCATTAGACACCAAAAGTAGGGTTTTCCTTGCCTTTTCTTCTCAAATTTTTTCTGATGATTTTTTATTAAGTCCGAAATTTTTGATGGTTTTGGTTGATAATACATGGATATTGATGCATGAATTTCGGTGGTTGTTTGGATGATGTTAAAAAACATTTTTGTGAAAAGAGATTTTGAGTCATGCTGCTGGATTTTTGGTTTTCCTGGCAAGTGATTGTTCACGAATTTTTTGGTATATTTGTGGGTATGTTCATGAGCTATAAAAAATATATGTTGAAGATAACATCCAGGATAGTTCCATGAATTTTCTTGAGCCTTGTTTAGGACTTCTACTGGCTGAAAAAAAATCATGAACCGAGACTATATATGTGTTGTCTGAATTTCTGGTCTTGAAGCTGAAAATTTTGCTAATTTTTTTTTACATAGCAAATGGTTGATTTTTCCTTCAAAATTTTTACAGGTGTTAAGCACATCTTGACGTATGACTGTGATTTTTCCTTTTAAATTGATTCAATCATTTTCTAGGGTTTAAAATTATGAGATTTAGTTCTAGCTGAGGTTAAGGGTTCCTAAGCACTGAAATTGTCTAATTTTTTTGACACAGTTAGAACTCTTTACCCTGAAATTTTTATGAAACCTTTTGACATATTGAAGTGTCCTTGAGAATTTTTATAGTCTCTTAATTGATTGTTTGATGTGCAAATAAATTGTGCTATGAATATATAAAATCTGCCATTATGCTGAAAATGAATTGATGCTGTGAATTGATGAAATAATGGCATCTTGTACTAGTATGGCATGAGCACAAGAATATGAATATGAATAATTAAGCATGTGAACTTATTGATGAGGTTAGGCATACATAGATATGATTGCTTATTACAATGCTCATATGCGAAAGAAAAGCATAAGATTATGTTTCTTGGGCTGAGAAGTAAATCCAATTGTCGGGAAAGTAAACCTAACTAGTAAGAGGAGTAAACCTAACTAGTCAAGGAAAGTAAACCTGACTACCAAGAAAAGCATAAGGCTTATAATTCTTGGCTGGAGAAAGTAAGGTTGTAGGGAAAGTAAACCTGACTAGTGGGGAATGTAAACCTAACTACCCTTGAATTAAGTCGTGAAAGTAAACATGACTAGGAATAGGTCTATGGGAGAATTGGAGAAAGTAAATCCAATGATCATGTATAGAAATGAGCTCAGTGCTGAAAATGCAATATTACCCTAAAATAGTCCTTTATCTTAAGTGCTAAGTGAAGAATTCTAGTATCAATATTGAGGCCAATATGTTAAGTTGTGATTTAGCGGTATAGGGCTTATATGATGTTGAGTAGTATGATATGTGATTGAATAATAAAAGCTACCCACTTCGGAAGGATGATTTTAGAACTTTAAAATGAATATCTAATCTATGTTGCATGATCACATTTTCTTGATAAACCGAAATGGCTGGGCGATAACGATGATATTATGGTTATGTAACTGGGAGTTGCCCTCCTGAGAATTGTATAGTTCTCACCCTATGTGTTTATGTTTTCGTGTCGTCTCTAGGTTCACAAAGGACTATGATGCTTGTAACGCCCCAATTTTTATGTAATTTTTACTATCATTAGGAATTACCGAATTCCGTAGGTAAATATTATATAAAATTGAGACCAAACAATCCTTAATAAAGGAATATAACGTTAGAAGAGAAGTTAGGAGCAATTCGTGCAAGTATTGCAAACCCCAATTTTCTGTACGTGTAAAATGACCAAAATGCCCTGAGGTTATTTTCTCGAAAATGAGGATTGGCCCCACCCATCCTCAAGGGGATGTTTTGATGTTAATAAGGGATTGTTTGTGTTATGTGTGTTAATAGAGGAGAAAAATCTTAATTTTGAGCTTCGACGCGAAATGACCAAAACGCCCTTACGTTTTAACTTGAATTTGCGTGGACTAAGCCAGAACCTCACTAAAATGTGTTAAAAGGTGTTTTTAAGCCATGATTAACCATTGGTTAAGCTGGGTGGTCTCGGGCAATTTTTAAGTAAAATGACCGTTTTCCCATTCTTTGTAAGTTTTACAAATTTTGAGATTTTTGATTCAAAACGAAACCTAAGCAATATTAGGCTCAAATTAAAGCTTATTAAATTCTAATTACTAATCTAGAGTCAAAATTATTTATTTAGATTGATTAGAACCTAAAATTGCTTAAAACACCCAAATTGCTTAGTAATTCACTTAAACCCTTAACCGTAAATTCTCTAAATTGCATGAATACCTTGCCTACACCTAAAAAATACATGGAACACACAAAATCCTCTTCCACAAGGCTGTAATGCACGAAATTATTGAGTAATAAGTCAGAAAATTGTTACACAAATGGTATAGAGCCTGCACCTCCCAGTACGGTGTGGTTCGGGACGAACCAGCGGAAGTGGTGGGCATGTAATGCCAGGGACGAGGTAGGAGTAATCGCCGATGAGAGGCACGGACAAGGAGCGGCTCTGCCTCCAAGCGGAGGGTACATGAATGAACCGATTACACACCGAATGAGAGGATCCTAGTCTGTATAGGTATGGGACTATAGGTTAAGGAAGGCTTATATGAATTGATTGGTACTACCTATGCCACAAAGATGCATCTTTTTTCGGTAGCCCATCACGAAGAACTCCAGGTAAGCGTGCTTGACTTGGGGTAATTTTGGGATGGGTGACCTCCTGGGAAGTTTCCAGAAGCGTGTGAGTGAGGACAAAGCACTGGAAAGACCCGTGTTGGTTTGTGGGGACAGTCGGTAATCCATAAAGGCGGCGGGATGTTACAAATGGTCTCAGAGCCTGCACCTCTAGTACGGTGTGGTTAGGGACGAACAAGCGGAAGTGGTGGGCATGTAACGCCCGGGACGGCAGGGAGTAATGATGCGAGAGGCACGGACAAGGAGCGGCTCCTGCCTCCAAGCGAGAGGTACATGAATGAACCGATTACACACCCGAATGAGAGGATCCTAGACCTATAGGTATGGGACTATACATTAAGGAAGGCTTATGTGAATATGATGTTCTGCTATACATAGTATTTATGAGATGATGATGAGAAATATGATATTTTGTATGCATAGTATTATGAAATGATGATGAGGAATATGATGTGATTTTATGCATAACTATGTTATTATATATGAAAGGAAAAGTTCATTATAAACATGACATGCTAAGTTTATGATGCATTATAAAACGCATGATTAAAGGGACGACCTCGGAAAGTATATTTTCGAACTTAATAAATCAATCTTTGCATGCTCACTATTTCATAATAACCCGAGGTTCCTGGGGACGATGATGATGACACAATGCATCATGAGGTGAGTACCTAGATTCTTTTTAAGTTTCTCACTCCCTCTATTTTTCTTTCCATCTCGTCTTCAGAAACGAAGGAAGCGTTCGTGAATCACATTGAGGCTATCGGGTACTGAACTTGAATCCTGCTAGTTTCACTCGTATATTTAGATATCTATCCCTATCCCTGGAGTGTTATTACTAGGTGCCATTAATGGATGTCCTTCCATCCATATATTATTTATGTTTATAGATTGCCATTTGTAACGTCCCTGCTACTTCATGGATTGGCCCCACAAACCAACACGGGTCTTTCGTGCTTTGTCCTCACTCACACGCTTGGGAAAACTCCAAGGTCACCCATCCCAAAATTACCCAAGTCAAGCACGCTTAACTATGGAGTTCTTTCATGATAGGCTCCGAAAAGAAGATGCATCTTTGTGGCATAGGTAGTACCAATCAATTCATATAAGCCTTCCTTAACTGTATAGTCCCATACCTATAGACTAGGATCCTCTCATTCGGGTGTGTAATCGGTTCATTCATGTACCCCTCCGCTGGAGGCAGCCGCTCCTTGTCGTGCCCTCTAACAGCGATCACTCCCTACCTCGTCCGGGCGTTACATGCCCACCAGCTTCCGCTGAGTTCGTCCCGAACACAGTCCTGGGAGAGGTGGCTGATACCATTTGTGCGTGTCATCCTTGCGCAGGGGCCATGCTAATCTTCTCTGTATCGTTCCAATTTTATCGGATGTCAACTGGAGGCGGTAATGCGCAGGGACCGGAGAGGAGAAGAGAATCTTAAGCAGGGAAGGCGGTAGTCCGCATAGGGCGGTGAGGGGATGAGAATTACATTTTTTTAAGCTCCAATTCTCAAGACTTCTTAAAGAATAAATTCTTTAACTCCAATTATCTCATTTCTTTGCTTATGATTCATAAGCAAGTCTTTGAGCTCTAGGATTTTTAGGTGATGACATAAAATAAACATGCCATGCATTGACTCTTTTAGCCATTATAAAATAAAGTGAGAGCATAAAATAAACATGAGATGCAACTTCTTTATTATCTTTAGAGATTAAGTGACAACTTGAAATTTAAACATGAAATGCAAGCTTGGAAATTTAAACATGAATATGCAAGTTCATTTATTCATTCTTGAGAATTTAGTGATGACATAGAAAGTAAACATGGTTATGCAAGGCATAAACTTAAACATGGATGCAAGTTCATTTTATTTCTTTACTAGAGCTCCTCCAAGACTTTAGAGAAATATAAATTCAACCCAATATATCTTAGCAAGACAAAGTGAAAAATACATCTTTCAAGTTCTAAACTCAAGATCATAAAAACATCATAAAAATATTATTCTTTAAAGTTTTGCATCAAGTGGAACTTTCAAGCTTTAGAGGCCTAACTTGTGATGGATTCACAACCCACCCTCAAGGTCCTCATCATCAAGCCATCATCTTAGTCCCACCTAGGCCATATGGCTGAATTGTTCAAAGAAAAAGGAAGAAGAAAACCAAATGGAAAAACTAGAGAAAATCCATGAAATCATCATTTTGAACCAAGAACAACACTTAGCAAAGCATAGAAATAAACTTAAAAACAACTCCCTACCTAATCTGATTTGAAGGAAAGGAAGAGAACTTGGTTTCCTTGAGTGAAATGAAAGAAAATATTCTTGAAAACTTGAAGAAAGAATTCAGCCAAGGAGGAGGAAATGAGAGCTTTTGGTGCTCCTAAAACTAGAATTTGTGTAAGTTATGAACTAAGCATCTAAACTATCTTCAAGCATGCCTATTTATAGAGATTT
Source organism: Dalbergia oliveri (assembly GCA_030441495.1). Lineage (NCBI taxonomy): Eukaryota > Viridiplantae > Streptophyta > Magnoliopsida > Fabales > Fabaceae > Dalbergia > Dalbergia oliveri. The sequence goes on along the minus strand of JAMLFY010000019.1, from coordinate 4,074,970 downwards.
TGCAGCTCATAAATGGACAAAGGAAGGAAAGAAATCTGACCAAAAATTAGAGAAAAAAATAAGGAAGAAAAATCATTTTGTTTGGTGGCTTAAAACATGGAATCATGTTTCCATGTTTTCATGATTCTTTGTTTTCATTCTTTGGATTTTTGTGTAATAATTTTCTGACTTATTACTCAATAATTTCGTGCATTACAACCTTGTGGAAGAGGATTTTGTGTGTTCCATGTATTTTTTAGGTGTAGGCAAGGTATTCATGCAATTTAGAGAATTTACGGTTAAGGGTTTAAGTGAATTACTAAGCAATTTGGGTGTTTTAAGCAATTTTAGGTTCTAATCAATCTAAATAAATAATTTTGACTCTAGATTAGTAATTAGAATTTAATAAGCTTTAATTTGAGCCTAATATTGCTTAGGTTTTTGACAAATCAAAAATCTCAAAATTTGTAAAACTGCACAATGAAGGGGCAAAACGGTCATTTTACTTAAAATTACCGAGACCACCCGAGCTTAACCAATGGTTAATCATGGCTTAAAAACACCTTTTAACACATTTTAGTGAGGTTCGAGCTTAGTCGGCACAATTGGAGTTAAAGGGTAAGGGCGTTTTGGTCATTTCGCGTCGAGCTCAAAATTAAGATTTTTCTCCTCTATTAACACACATAACACAAACAATCCCTTATTAACATCAAAACATCCCCTTGAGGATGGGTGGGGCCCATGATCCTCATTTTCTAGTAAAATAACCTAGGGGCATTTTGGTCATTTTACACGTACAGAAATTGGGGTTTGCAATACTTGCACGAATTGCTCCTAACGTGTCCATGCGCCTATTTCTTTACTATCTTACGTAAAGGTGATTGACTTGGGGTAATTTTGGGGTAAATCCCTTATTAAACCAAAAATGTTATGAACTAAGCATCTAAACTATCTTCAAGCATGCCTATTTATAGAGATTTTTCTTCCTTATTTTTTTCTCTAATTTTTGGTCAGATTTCTTTCCTTCCTTTGTCCATTTATGAGCTGCAAAATCTCTATAAATAGGCATGCTTGAAGATAGTTTAGATGCTTAGTTCATAACTTACACAAATTCTAGTTTTAGGAGCACCAAAAGCTCTCATTTCCTCCTCCTCTTGGCTGAATTCTTTCTTCAAGTTTTCAAGAATATTTTCTTTCATTTCACTCAAGGAAACCAAGTTCTCTTCCTTTCCTTCAAATCAGATTAGGTAGGGAGTTGTTTTTAAGTTTATTTCTATGCTTTGCTAAGTGTTGTTCTTGGTTCAAAATGATGATTTCATGGATTTTCTCTAGTTTTTCCATTTGGTTTTCTTCTTCCTTTTCTTTGAACAATTCAGCCATATGGCCTAGGTGGGACTAAGATGATGGCTTGATGATGAGGACCTTGAGGGTGGGTTGTGAATCCATCACAAGTTAGGCCTCTAAAGCTTGAAAGTTCCACTTGATGCAAAACTTTAAAGAATAATATTTTTATGATGTTTTTATGATCTTGAGTTTAGAACTTGAAAGATGTATTTTTCACTTTGTCTTGCTAAGATATATTGGGTTGAATTTATATTTCTCTAAAGTCTTGGAGGAGCTCTAGTAAAGAAATAAAATGAACTTGCATCCATGTTTAAGTTTATGCCTTGCATAACCATGTTTACTTTCTATGTCATCACTAAATTCTCAAGAATGAATAAATGAACTTGCATATTCATGTTTAAATTTCCAAGCTTGCATTTCATGTTTAAATTTCAAGTTGTCACTTAATCTCTAAAGATAATAAAGAAGTTGCATCTCATGTTTATTTTATGATCTCACTTTATTTTATAATGGCTAAAAGAGTCAATGCATGACATGTTTATTTTATGTCATCACCTAAAAATCCTAGAGCTCAAAGACTTGCTTATGAATCATAAGCAAAGAAATGAGATAATTGGAGTTAAAGAATTTATTCTTTAAGAAGTCTTGAGAATTGGAGCTTAAAAAAAATGTAATTCTCATCCCCTCACCGTCCTATGCGGACTACCGCCGCTAGGTTGCTTAAGATTCTCTTCTCCCTCTCCCATTCCTATGCGGATTACGGCTCCAGTTTCTTGCATCATGTTTATATTACAAGTTCTTGCATCATGTTTAATTTTTAAGTTATCACCTTAAATCTTAAAGATAAAGAAATAGAATTGCATATCATGTTTATAATTCCAAGCTATCACCTTATAAAGATAAGATTAAAATAAGGTTGCATAGCATGGTAATAATTCAAAGATGTCACCTAAATCTCTAAAGCTCAAGACTTGCTCCTTTTATCTTAAGTGAAATATTTAATTATGAACATTCTTTCAAGTTATAAATCGGTCCCATGGTTAAGTTAGGCCTAAAGTCCTATGACTTCTTTCAAGTTTAACAAAAAGAATTAGTTCTAAAAGAGTTTTAAAACTTTGTAAGAATTTTATGGGAAGCTAGTAATTTATGTGTACTTAAAATATGATTTGATGCTTATTAAGAATTTGGTGTCATTGATTGATTCCCTGGTTTATATGTTATAGTTGCTGTTGCAAACAATGAAAACTTATGCATGAAATAAAGACATATTCTATTCCTGGAAGAAAGTGTATTCCTTAAGAGTGCAATTGGAAAGATTCTGGCTAAGGAAAGATTTGGTATTTAAGCGTGTCCATTGTGACCCACCTCTCTTCCTGGGAATCTCCAGATGCATGATTAGTTGGTATATATTATTTCGGCATAAGACTATAAATGAGAAAATGTTATGATGATTATGAATGAAGAATTGTATTATGATATAACATGCAAAGACTTAAAGGTGACTCAAAATATATGAGAAAATGATCCTTTGGACCCTTCAAACTATAGGCGGTGAAAAGGTGATTCTTGCCCCCTAGTCTGTTCTCTCAAAAGGGTAGAGGAATTTTTACTTATCAAAAGGGATAAGTATGCTGGTGACGACTAGCAAGGTATGAGCTCATAACCTAGATTACTCCCAAAAGGGTGAAGTATAGGGTGGCCCAGGAAAATGATGATGAAAGTAACTTTAAGTCACCTAAGAAACTAAGTAAATGCATTATAAAATAGGGGATGTTACAAATGGTATGAGCCTACACCTCTCCAGTACGGTGTGGTTAGGGACGGAACCAAGCGGAACTGGTGGGCATGTAACGGGACGAGGAGGGAGTGATCGGGTCCGAGGGCACGACAAGGAGCGGCTCCTGCCTCCAAGCGGAGGGGTACATGAATGAACCGATTACACACCCGAATGAGAGGATCTTGGTCTGTATAGGTATGGGACTATAGTTAAGGAAGGCTTATATGAATTGATTGGTACTACCTATGCCACAAAGATGCATCTTTCTTTCGGTAGCCCATCACAAAAGAACTCCAGAGTTAGCGTGCTTGACTTGGGGTAATTTGGGATGGGTGACCTCCTGGGAAGTTTCCTGGGAAGCATGTGAGTGAGGACAAAGCACGCTGAAAAGACCCGTGTTGGTTTGTGGGGATAGTCGGCAATCCATAAAATAGCAGGGATGTTACAATGCTGCTACGCAAAAGAACTGGAATTGCAATAGTGTAGTAGTTAACGCTTGTATTAGGTTGTATTTAACGAAATGGATATGTATGTAACTCTATTAGAGACCAGATATGTACTAAAGCTCATAGAGGAGCTTCGTTTTGTACTCAACTATGTATTCAATAAATGTTGTGTTTCTTTGTTACACATTTTAATAGAATCAGTATTAGTTACTTCACAATTCAATCGATCTTGCTATAGATAACTAAGAAAGGTCTGCTAAATTATAAGTAACAACTCCTAAGCATAATGTCATAACTTAAGGATGACGGTGCACTTAGGAGGATGTTACATTTTGGTATAAGAGATTCATGCTTGTAGGACCTTGAGGAATGGACGGCTATGCTTCCTTATTAAATGTCATGCATTATAATTCTATATATGTGTATGACTACTGGTTGGGAATGTTGTGGGTTATTGCCACACTTAGCTTCGTATTGAGCCTGATCAACTCAATAATTCTTGTTTGGTGTGACAGGAATCGATGACTTCAAATCGGCAAACTAGGAGGAGGATAGGAAATAACGCCGAATGATGGACACCTTTCGTGAGATAGCAGCTACCATGAGAGAACAAGCTATAGCATCCAATAGGATGATGGAAAGGTTGGATCGATATGCCAAAGGAAATCTGGTTGGGAACCCTGGAGGAGTAGAAGTGGACATAGAATACCAAAGTTAAGAGTTCAGGAATGCAAACCTCCCTGTTTCGAGGAGCTTTTGATCTAAACAAAACAGGAAGAATGGATAAAGCTAGAGAGATTTCTCTGCTCTTCCTGTATGGAGACCCAAAAAGTGGCCTTTGCTACTTATATGCTAGAAGCGATCAGAATTTCTGGTAGATTGGCACTAAGGGGTTATTCGAAGCTTCTCGCTGAAGTTACCTGGGAAGTTTTTAAGGAGGCTTTTTATCACAAGTATTTTCCTGCTTCTATGAGGAATGCAAAGGAGTTGGAGTTTATAGCACTCAAGCAAGGGTCCATGAGTATAGCTGAGTACACGCCAAGTTTGAAGAGCTTTGTGTAACACCCTAAAATTTAATTAAAAATTAATTTGAGCTTTATTAATCTTAATTTCAAAAATCTAATAGTTTAGCAATGATGAGGGCGGCCAACGACCTAAAAAAAAAAAATTTCTGTGGGGTGAATAGTAACCTTGTGGGCCCAGGTAAGCCAGGATAGCTAAAACCTAGATTGACCAGAGGTGCCCAAAATTAGGATTACATGGGAATAAGGTTAGAAATAGGTGGGAATGATAATTTTATACTTAAAATTATTTTTCAGGCAATATGGTTAATCGAGTATGGTGTTTATCCGTTCGGTAAAATTTCGGTATACGATTTTAACACCGAAAGATATTTTAGTCACCACAAATGGTCAAAGCTTATCCTTTTAGGACATGTGGAAGGCCAAGATTTAATCCTAGCCATCCAATTTACTTTCTTAGGTTAAGAATTATCTAGTTATATAATATGATATTCATGCATTAAATACAAGATATATACAAGCTCATATCTTCTCCACCAAGCCATAAAAATTTCGTGCAGCATGCTAAGAGGGCAGCCACCATTGTTGTCTTCCCCAAAAGCTCAAGTTTCAATTTCAATTCACCAAAACACTTGCCCAAAATTGCTAAAACCATAAAATTCCTTCACTAAAATTGTTCTACACCTAATTCTCTACCAATCTAACCGAACAAAATTTTCATTCCTCATCAAAACCTTGTCTTGTACTTCATACCTCACTGATATCAGAGGGGTTTGAAGTTGGATTGGGAGCTTTAGGAGAAGGAAGCAAGCTTGGTTAGCCTTGAAGCCAAGAAGCTAATAGATCACTCAAAGTAGGGTTTTTGCTGCCTTTTCTTGTCCAATTTTTATGATCTGTTTTGGCATGACCTAGATCCAAAATTTCTGATTGTATTGATGGATGATATGTTGATATGGATGTGTGAATTTTTTTGGTGTGTTTCGATGGTGTTAAAAAGGGGTTTTTATCAAAGGAAATTGGGACTAGGTTGCTGGATTCCTAGTTTTCCTGCAGTCATCAATCATGAATTTTTTGGTATATTTGTGGGTAATTAAATGATCTAAAAAAATTATATGTTGTAGTGGACATCTTAAACTGACTACATGAATTTTCTTGGGTATTAATTTTAAAGTTTTCTCCTCAAGAAAATCAAGAACCGAAATGTGTCTGATGCTTCCTGAAATATTCAAACTGAAGCAATAAAGTTATCCAATTTTATTACCATAGAAAATGATTGAATTAGCCCTTGAAAATTTTACACAAAGTTAATAACATATTGAAGTATAACTATAAAATTTATTATGCATTGATTCAATCATTTGTTAGGGTTAAAAATTATGAAAACTCTGGTCTGAGCTGTGAATTGGTGGTCCCTGACCACTGATTTTGTACAATTTATTGAAGGAGTTAGAGAGCTCTGTTTGTACTGAAATTTTTACAGGTTATCCTAGACATATTAAAGTGTCATACAGAATTTTCGTGGCTCTTGGGATAGTCATTTGATATGGCAATTAAATGTTGTACCCAGAACAACAACTCTGCCAAGGTGCTGGAATGTGAGAATGGCTGGAAATTTATGATAGTTTGATATCTATTCCAAGTCTATGGTATATGAATGCATGATAGTGACTTTAAGGTTTGGTTTATGAGAAATGAATGAGAGTCACTTGTGATTGATTATTTATATTTGAATTTGATGATGATATATGTCCTAAGTAGAGACATGAAAGTCCCCTATATTATGTGAAGGGCATGAGAAGGTCCCCTTTTATGGGCACAGAAAGGTCCCCTTTAATGGGCATGAGAGAGTCCCCTTTTATGGGCACAAAAGGTCCCCAAGGTCCCCTTTAATGGGCATGAAAAAAAAGTCTCCTTGAATGTCCTGAGGGCACGTATATTTCAAAATGTAATGCTATGCTGTTGAGTAGTATTATGTGTGTATATTAAGTGATTGAATAATAAAAGCTACCCACTTCGGAATGATGATTTTAGAACTTTAAAATGAATATTTAATCTGTATCCCATGATCACATTTTTCTAATAACCGAAAGTGGGGCGATGATGATGACATTTATGATTGTATAACTAGGGAGTTATCCTCCTGAGAATTGTGTAATTCTCACCCCTATGTGTTTGTGTTTTCGTGTCGCCTCCAGGTTGAACAGGAGGACTATGAGGCTACCTTGCAACAGGAATCAGAATTTCATTAGTGTAGTAGTTAGTGCTTTCATTATGCCATACTTAGTGGAATGAATATGTATGTAGATGTAATAGGGAATGGATATGTATCAAAGCTCATAGTAGAGCTTCCTTTTATACTTAACTATGTATTCAATAAAGCTTGTGTTTCTTTGTTATATGTTTTAATAGATTACGCGTAGGTATTACATGAGTTAGTCAAGCTTGCCATAGATATTTAAGAAAGGTCTGCTAAATTAATAAGTAACATTTCTCAAGCACGATGCCATGATTTAAAGATATTATTTAAAGATAAGGTTATGCTAAGGAGGATGTTACACTTTGCAAGTTTTCTACTATTTATCAGCGTAATCCTGATGAAGCTTTGAAGTGCATGAAATATGATGGAGGGTTCGTGAGGACATTGAAGCATCTGGGACTCTTGGAGATGGGATTATGCAACCTTGGCAAAAAGTGCCGTCGTGCAAAGGACTCCAACAAGAAGTTAGCAATCGCCTAATCCTAAGGACCCTTCTAACAAAAGACTGGCCCTTGAAGACCAAGACTATGAGGATGACTCGCCTTTGAAGAAGAGGTTTCAACCAAGTCCACATAATGATAAATGGCAACAATAGTCAAGTTCATGCCCAAAATGTGGCAGAGATCAGGAATAGACCTTGCTTGGCTGGGCAAAATGTGTGCTATCGTTGTGAAAAGCCAGGACACAAGATTTGGGAGTGCTTGGACAGGCATTCAAAACCAACTACAAAGCTACAAGAACGAGTAGGGTCTTCACCATAAGTGCTGAAGGGACGTCACCGCCCAAGAATTCGATCTAAGGTAGGAATGTTTAGGATATGAGTGAATTGTTTGTTTGATTTAGGCAATTGGTCTTTTGAAATCATTTTCAAATTAATTTTGAGGGCAAAATTCTTTTTAAAGTGGTGGTAATGTAACACTCTAAAAATTATTTAAAAATTAATTTGAGCTTTATTAGTCATAATTTTAAAAATCTAATAGTTTAGCAATAATGAGGATGGGCCAACAAATCTATTCCAAAAAAAAAAAAAAATTAAAGCGAGGTGAATAGTAACCTTGCAAGCCCCACAGGCCGTAAACAAGCAAAACCCAAGATGCGGGACCAAGAAGTGCCTGGACTAAAAGAGATGGTTAAGGTTAGAAATGGTAAGGAATGAGAATTTATACCTAGAGTTAGATTTTGGGTGATATTAGATTACAGGTCCAGTGTTTCACCCGTTGGTGAAATTTCGTATGCGATTTCTAACATTGAAAGATAGTTTAATCTTTGTAAAAGGATAATGTTTATCTTTAGAGCCAAGTGTAAGGCTAGGATTTAATCTTGAATTACAAGATCAAATCCTAGCCATTCATCTTGTTTTCTTAGTCAAAGATTATAGATTTTATATTAAACAATTCTTACAACCTAATCTAAACCATTTGAAGCCACAAAAACTTCTCCTTGAAGCCAATACAATTTCGTGTATCATGCTAGGAGGGCAGCCACCATTGTTGTCTTCTTCATAAGCTCAAGTTTCAATTTCAATTCACCAAAACACTTGCCCAAAATTTCTAAAACCGTAAACTTCCTTCACTAAACTTGTTCTACACATCAATACCTACAAATCTAACCGATTAAAATCTCAAATCTCCATCAATTCTCACCTTGATAACTCACTTCCTCACTGATTTAGGAAGGTTTTGGGTTTGATTTGGGAGCTTTGGAGTGAAGGGAATCAATCTTAGAGCCAAGGATTCATTAGACACCAAAAGTAGGGTTTTCCTTGCCTTTTCTTCTCAAATTTTTTCTGATAATTTTTGATTGAGTTAAGTCTGAAATTTTTTATGTTATTGGTTGATAATACAAGGATATTGATGCATGAATTTCGGTGGTGTGTTTGGATGATTTAAAAATTATTTTTGTGAAAAGAGATTTTGAGTCATGCTGCTGGATTTTTGGTTTTCCTCCTGGCAGTGATTGTTCACGAATTTTCTGGTATATTTTGGGTATGTTCATAATCTAGAAAAAATATATGTTGAAGATAACATCCTAGGTTTTTTTGAGCCTTGTTTAGGACTTCTACTGCCTGAAAAAAATCATAACTAGACTATATATATGCTGTTTGAATTTCTAGTCTTGAAGCTGAAAATTTTGCTAATTTTTTTAACATAGCAAATGATTGATTTTTCCTTCAAAATTTTTACAAGGTGTTAAGCACATCTTGAAGTATGACTTTGATTTTTTCTTTTGAATTGATTCAATTATTTTCTAGGGTTTAAAATTATGAGATTTTGATTCTGAGTTGAGGTTGAAGGGTTCCTAAGCACTGAAATTGTCTAATTTTTTTGACATAGTTAGGGAACTCATTTTACCCTGAAATTTTTATGAAACCTTGTGCACACATTGAAGTGTCCTTGAGAATTTTTATAGTCTCTTAATTGATTGTTTGATGTGCAAATAAATTGTGCTATGAATATATAAAATCTGCCATTATGCTAAAAATGAATTGATGTTGTGAATTGATGAAATAATGGCATCTTGTACTAGTATGGCATGAGCACAAGAATATGAATATGAATAATTAGGCATGTGCACTTATTAATGAGGTTAGGCATACATAGATATGATTGCTTATTACAATGCTCATATGCGAAAGAAAAGCATAAGATTATGTTTCTTACTGGAGAAAGTAAATTCTTGTCGGGGAAAGTAAACCTGACTAGTCTGGAAAGTAAACCTGACTAGTGGGAATGTAAACCTCACTACCCTTGAATTAAGTCGGTGAAAGTAAACCTGACTAGGAATAGGTCTATGGGAGAATTGGAGAAAGTAAATCTAATGATCATGTATAGGAATGAGCTAGATGCTAAAAATGTAGTCTATTACCCTAAAATAGTCCTTTATCTTAAGTGCTAAGTGAAGAATTCTAGTATCAATATTGAGGCCAATATGTTAAGTTGTGATTTAGCGTATAGGGTTTATATGATGTTGAGTAGTATGATATGTGATTGAATAATAAAAGCTACCCACTTCGGAAAGATGATTTTAGAACTTTAAAATGAATATCTAATATGTGTTTCATGATCATATTTTCTTGATAAACCGAAGTGGCTGGGGCGATAACGATGATATTATGGTTGTGTAACTGGGGAGCTGCCCTCCTGAGAATTGTATAATTCTCACCCCTATGTGTTTGTGTTTCTGTGTCGTCTCAGGGTAAGCAAGAGGACTATGATGTGCTACTCAAAAGAACTCGGAATTGCAATAGTGTAGTAGTTAACACTTGTATTAGGTTTTATTTAGTGAAATGGATATGTATGTAACTCTATTAGAGACCAGATATGTACTAAAGCTCATAGAGGAGCTTCCTTTTGTACTCAGCTATGTATTCAATAAATGTTGTGTTTCTTTGTCACACATTTTAATAGAATCAGTATTAGTTACTTCACGATTCAATCGATCTTGCTATAGATAACTAAGAAAGGTTCGCTAAATTATAAGTAACAACTTCTAAGCATAATGTCATGACTTAAGGATGACGGTGTACTTGGGAGGATGTTACACAACATATTGAGAGCGGTAGAGGTTGGAATGTTCTCCCAAAATATAATGGAGTTCTTATTTGAAGTTTATGAGCTAGGTTATGTTATGTTAACAACTGGAGCTATTGTTTGTCATTTTCTACTCCAGAAGCAAGCTTGTACTTAGTTCCTGATTCATGTAACTACCATTGGTGAACATATGATCTCAGCAAGAGAAAGATGAAGAATGGAATGACAAGACAAATCAAAAGGATGAGAAGTTCATAAAACAAAAAAGGTGGTAGTTATCCACAAATTCAACAACCACTCTGGAGTTTAGACATCCACTTCAAAAGATTAATACTACTACTAAAGTGGCCATACATACATATATATATATATATATATATTAGAATACTTTCAGTGTTCTGCAAATTATTTTATGAAGGTTTGTTAGAACTATATTAGAGTTTAGTTCCCAAACTCCAAGAATTCCATAGAATCCACTAATTTGATTATTCTCAATATCATTTACAATGGGTCAGTCCTATTATTTATAGCCTAAGTAACTAACTTATAATCCCACTAATATCTCTAACAACCTAACTAATTTCTAATAATACTTCTAATAAACTAACAGACTACTTTGTAGTGTAACATTACCCTCGCCTTCAAAACAACCTTGCCTTCAAGGTTGAGAAAATAAAAACAATTTATTCCTAATTACAATCTATTATTTCATATACAAAACTTTAATGAGTACAAATAATATCCACCAGGATCTCATTGTATAATTAGGCTAGCGAAAAATTGGTTTTAGTGATTTATTGGCAATACAAAATTTTTTCTATCAAATTGAATTAGGCGCAACATACTAACAATATAATTTTCTACATAGTAATCCATCTTCTTGTTTGTTGATTGAATCTGGCCCAATTGGCTCAATTGGAAAACACCCAACATTATATTTTGTTGTGTCTCCTTTTGTACTTCTTCCTTCTTTTGATTTGGGGTTGCTTGAACCCTAGTGTCATGATGAGCAACCTTTTCTTGAATTGTTGCTAATTTTGCTTCTTGAATTTGTTGGGGACAACTCGTTGATCTTGTAAATCTTGTGGTGGTTGTTAGTAGATCTGATTGTTGGATTTGATCTCTTCTTCCCACTCAAGATCCAAATCCAAAACTTCATTCTGCAAAATTTTTGGCAAAATGGGATGACAATCTAGTTGGTAACAATGGAGAAATGTGATCTCTAAAGTCATCCATGTTGCAAGTTTAATGCACTGACTCCATAGTTGAAACAATTTAAAATCTTGACCTCTGAAATCCTTCTCTACCTATATGAGTCTCAGCTATCAATGTTCCTTTGGCATCCCAAAATGATCCTTTACAAATGCCCCACCACCAAGCATTTTTCCTATCAAACATAGGAAATTCCTCATCGAGGGTGAGTGATTCTTCTAGTTTTTCCATGGAAGAGCCTCTCAACGAAAGCACCAATAATAGAACTATATTTGTGTGTAGTTCCCAAACTCCAAGAATTCCATAGAATATACTAATTTGATTATTCTCAATATAATTTATAATGGGTCAATCGTATTATTTATAGCCTAAGTAACTAACTTATAATCCCACTAATATCTCTAACAACCTAACTAATTGCTAATAATACTTCTAACAAACCAACTGACTACTTTGAAGTGTAACAAAGTTTGTCATGAAATAGTAGTAAATGATTTTTGTGAAAAAATATTTTAGGCACCTAAGGTATGATAAAACGAGAGTAGGAGGGATTAGAAATTAAAATTAGTTAGCTAGTAGAAGAAATGTATATAAGAAAGTAGAAAAGCAGAGGGCATCAATTTAGTTGGTTGGAATTTAGATAGGTTTGGGAGGAAGGGGTCACTTGAATACCCCCTTGGACTTGTATACACTCTTTCTTCATTAAGGTTAGTCTTACCAAGGAAAGACAATTATACATTCTTTGGTTTTCTAGCTACTTTTTGAACAAGTTCTATTAAAATCCATTTGCCTGAAATAGCATATCATTAGATTTTTTTAGGAAGAAAAACATCTATTCCCTAAAATTTACAAGTCTAAGTAACTAGAAGTAAATCAATTAATTTGATGCATTCCTCATCATCAGATCACCAATATCATTCAACCAGTGAAAAGATAAACAATTAAAAATGCACTATTGCAAGTGTAAGAACAAATCCAGAATCTTTTCAGTAAGCTATTAACTATGTATGCTTTATAATGTGTAACATTAGGACACAAAGTAACGGAAAGGAATTCAAAATTAAGAAAAATCAATGTCAGACATTCAAGTCATGGATTGAATACGATCATGGAATCATTCATTTCCAATCCAAGTAAAATGTTTTCCCTAAGAAAGTAAAGAGCTGAATTATCTCTATGATAAAATCTATTCAAAAAGCATAGATTCAAAAGTTAGGCAAAGAATCTTAACTAGATAAAGGACAAACGAAGGGAAAAATCAATAAGTAGTAAAAAGTATAATTTCAAGTGCTAAACATAAGGAGAACACTAACATACCAAAAAGTGCAATGGAAATAGAACGTCTAACTGGACCAAGTTGAAAGAAAAAGAAAAAAAGAACTCTCCTCTCAAGGATACTTGTGACATTCTACTACCCATATTAGCCAAAAACAAGAACATTTAAAAAACAACTCACTAGAAAAATTATTAAAAATGGTGAGTTTTGGATCACATTGATCAAAATCAAGTTCCTCAATCTTTGACTTCCAAAGTCAATGGCTAAACGGGCTATGAGTCTGTTTGTTATCAACAAAACAAAAGGGTGATCTCCTCAAACATATGCAGTTGTATCCAAAAATAGGCATTTAACCAAAATAAAAAGGAGGATTTAATAACATCAAAACTTAATTGACATCGTGAACAACTAGCTACATCATCGCCCTTAACATAGAATGATGACAACCAAATGGTAGGTTGCCTTGGAATGATCTTTTTTGGTTGAATTTAGAACATAAGTTGTGCAAAACACTTCTTAGAACAACACAAAATTTGATTTCTGAATTGTAACATAGTTAAAGGTGAAGAGTAAAGAAGAAAATGGATGAGAAAGGAATGATGTAGGCACCACAAACAAGGGTGTTTGATAAGCCTAATGATGTTCGCCACAAGAATCTTGGATTCTTGATAAGAACTTATCTTGGTTCAACCAAGAACCTAGGAGAACAATATTCTCACCAGAATGGATTTTGATCCAAAAAATAACATCTGAAAAGTGATTAACTTGGGCTGATTGTCTCCTTGTCTTGTATTTGGGCTTGTGTCCATTAAGAGAACCGCTAATTGAGTTATAGCTTCTTGGGCTTTCTTAGCTCTTGCTCTTGTCATTGGACCACCAAGACCTTGAATGGCTTCTTGATCCAAGTTGGTCTCCATTGGGCTTATATCATTCCCTCCTTCTTTAAGTGAATTCGACCTGAATTGAAATCTTCATCACCTACATCAAAAAGAGATAAGTCAGCCACATTAAAAGTTGCACTAATACTACCATGCTCACTTGGAAGATCCAACTTGTACGCATTGTCATTTATCTTGGCCACCACTTGAAATGGTCCATCCCCTTGGTTGAAGTTTAGATTTCCTTTGAGAAGGAAACCTCTCTTTCCTCATGTGTACCCAAACCCAATCTCCAGGTTCAAATACCACCTTTTCCTCCCTTTGTTGGCTTGTCTTGTATAGCTTTCGGTCCTCTTTTCAATTTGGACCTTCACTTGTTCATGTATCTTCCTCACATATTCAGCCTTGGCCTTACCATCCTTATGCTTTAAAATTGAAGAGTTAGGCAACGGCAATAAATCAAGAGGAGTTAAAGGATTAAAACCATAAACAACCTCAAAAGGAGAATATTGAGTAGTACTATGAACTGCCCTATTATAAGCAAATTCCACATGAGGCAAACACTCCTCCCATGACTTGATGTTTTTCTTAATTACAGCCCTTAAAAGGGAAGAAAGTGTCCTATTCACAACTTCAGTTTGCCCATCCGTTTGAGGATGGCAAGTAGTGAAAAGAAGTTTGGTTCCTAGCTTTCCACAAAGTCCTCCAAAAGTGACTTAGGAACTTGGAGTCCCTATCACTAACAATGCTCCTTGGGAGACCATGAAGTCTCACCACTTCTTTGAAAAACAAATCTGCAACATGACAAGCATCATCAATTTTCTTACATGGAATAAAATGAGCCATCTTGGAAAATCTATCTACCACAACAAAAATTGAATCTTTACCATTCCTTGATCTAGGCAATCCCAAAACAAAGTCCATAGACAAATCAATCCAAGGGAAATCGGGAATAGGTAAAGGAGTATAAAGTCCATGAGGCATCACTTTGGATTTTGACTTTTTACACACAATGCATTTTGCACAATATTTTTGCACATCATACTTCATATGAGGCCAATGAAAATGTTCATGCAACATGTCTAAAGTCTTTTGGACCCCAAAATGCCCCATTAAACCCCCTTCATGTGCTTCCTTCACAAGCAAATCCCTTATGGAATTGGCACACACAATCTCTTTTCTTTAAACAAAAATCCTTGGTGCCTAAAGTATCCATTTTGGGCTGAATGCACACAATTAGCATAGATATTTGAAAAATCCTTATCATGCTCATATAAATCTTTAATGCATTCAAGACCAAACAATTTTGTTTCAAGGGTAGAAAGTAAAGAATATCTTCTTGAAAGTGCATCCGCCACAATATTGGCCTTACCCTTTTTGTGTTTCACCACATATGGAAATTGTTCAAGAAATTCAACCCACTTTGCATGTCTTTTATTTAACTTTCCTTGCCCTTTCAAATATTTCAAAGACTCATGGTCACTATGAATCACAAATTCTTTGGGCAAAAGATAGTGTTGCCAAGTTTGCAAAGCTCTTACTAAGGCATACAACTCCTTATCATAGGTGGGATAATTAAGGGAAGCTCCACTTAATTTCTCACTAAAATAAGCAATTGGATGCCCCTCTTGCATCAGAACAGCCCCAACACCAACATTAGAAGCATCACATTCAATTTCAAAAGATTTAGCAAAATTAGGCAAAACAAGTATTGGTGCATGGGTGAGTTTTTCCTTAAGTTCTTTAAAGGCATGTTCTTGTTTCTCCCCATTTGAACCCAACATTCTTCTTGACAATTTCATTAAGAGGTGCAGCCAAGGTGCTAAAGTCCTTAACAAACCTCCTATAAAAACTAGCCAAGCCATGAAAACTCCTCACATCACTCACATTTTTGGGGGTTGGCCAATCTTGAATGGCCTTAATTTTCTCTTTGTCAACATGGACCCCTTGAGCATTTATCACAAAACCAAGAAAAATCACATGGTCCACACAAAAAGTACACTTTTCCAAATTAGCATACAATTTTTCTTTTCTTAATACAAGCAAAACAGCCCTTAAATGTTCATGATGTTCATCTAAGTTTTTGCTATATATCAAGATGTCATCAAAATACACCACAACAAACTTGCCCAAAAAATCCCTCAAAACATGGTTCATAAGTCTCATGAAAGTACTAGGTGCATTTGTTAAACCAAAAGGCATTACCAACCATTCATACAAACCATATTTAGTTTTAAAGGCAGTTTTCCATTCATCTCCCTCCCTTATTCTAATTTGATGGTACCCACTTTTCAAATCAATTTTAGAAAATATACATGCACCATGCAATTCATCAAGCAAATCATCAAGTCTAGGGATAGGATGTCTATACTTAATTGTGATGTTGTTCACGGCCTACAATCCGTGCACATCCTCCAAGTCCCATCTTTTTGGCACTAAAATTCCGAGACAGCACATGGACTCAAACTCTCTTGCACCCATCCTTTTTGCATCAACTCCTCCACTTGTTTTTGGATCTCTTTAGTCTCTTGTGGATTGCTCCTATAGGCTGGCCTATTGGGCAATGATGCACCCGAATGAGATCTATGTGGTGCTCAATTCCTCTTAGAGGGGAAGGCCGTGTGGCACTTCCTTAGGAAAGACATCATCAAATTCCTGCAAAAGATTTTTGACACCACTAGGCAAAGAGTGATCATTAGGAGTGTTAGCATTTAAACAAAATTCCCTACAATAAAGCATATAAAGGGGTTGCCTTGAGACCAATGCACTTTTTACCTCACTCTTTGTTGCAAGAAAGCTCTCTTTACTATCTTTTTCTACTCGGTTTTGCACACATTTTTTCTCATGATTTCTTTTTGATTTTTCTTCACTCTTTTTCTCAATCTCTCTTTCACTCTCTTTCTTTCTCTCTTGTTCCCTCTTTTCTCTCATTTTTATTTGATCCTCACTAACTTGCTTTGGAGATAAGGGAGAAAGTATGACCTTTCGGTCTTGATACATGAAAGTAAACTTATTTGAGAACCCATCATGGATGGCCTTCTTGTCATATTGCCAAGGCCTTCCCAACAACATATGGCTTGCCTCCATAGGCACCACATCACAAAGTACACAATCTTCATACTTCCCAATTGAGAATGAGACCTCCACTTGTTTGTTCACCACCATTTCTCCTATCTCACTTAACCATTGAAGCCTATATGGTCTTGGATGTGCCTTAGTTACAAGATTTAATTTGGACACCAATCTAGTGCTCACAACATTGGCACAACTTCCACCATCAATGATTAGAGAACATACCTTCCCTTAAATGAGACATCTAGAATGAAAGATATTCTCCCTTTGGCTTGCTTCATGATCTTTCACTTGACTCCCCAAAAGCCTCCTTACCATAAGTAAATCACCATCTGGCATGAACACATCTTCTTCACTTTCCTCCTTGCTTGAAGTCTCGGATTGTGATACCACTTCACCATTCATGGTCACCATGGTTCTCTTTGTTGGACATTGGGATGCTATGTGTCCATGGCCTAGGCATTTGAAACACTTCAAGTCACGGCTCCTAGAGGTTGTCTCCATTGGTTTCTTGCCCTGAAAGGTTCTCTCAGCCTCTTTGGTTGGTGCATCCTCCTTCTTTTGTTTGTCCTTCCAATTTGAGGATGGGAATTTGGAAGATGACGAAGAAGAATACTTGGTCTTCCTCCTCTTAATTTGTTGCTCTACCTTAATTGCTTGTTGAACCAAATCTTCAAGCTCCACATAATTTTGTAACTCCACTATGTCTTGAATATCTTGATTCAAACCATGCAAGAACCTGCCATGGTAGCCTCCCTATCTTCTTGAAAACTTGACCTAAGTAAGGCCAATTCCATCTGCTTGAAATACTCATCAACGCTTTTGGTCCCTTGGGTAAGCCTTTGTAATTTGTTGTGAATGTCCCTTTGATAATGATTTGGGACAAACCTCTTCCTCATGACAATTTTCATCTCTTCCCAAGTATCAATGGGCTCCTCTCCAACTCTTCTCCTCTCTTTTTGTAATTGGTCCCACCACATAAGGGCATATTCTTTGAACTCAAGGGCTGCCACCTTCACCTTCTTTCTTTCATTGTATGAATTACAATCAAAGACTTGTTCTATTTTTAACTCCCACTCCAAGTAAGCCTCCGGATCATTCTTCCCAACAAAGGGAGGAACGCTGATTTTGACTCCTTCAAGCCTATCATCACGCCTCCTTTCCCTACGTCCTCCTCCTCTAAACCGTCCTCCTCTAGGCCTTCCTCTTTCACTATCATAGTCACTTGAATCATCACGGTGTAGGTTAGCAAGTTGTCTATCATAATTGGCTTGCATTTGCTCCATTTGTCTTTGAAGAGCTTGAACTTGATTGGCCATCCTAGCTTGAAGAGTGGCTGACCTTGGAGATAAGGGTGGATTATCCTCATTATTGGCCATGATTTGAGTAGAAGAATTTATGTGTTTGCTCACTACGCTCCCTCACTAGTTCACACAATGGATTTTTTTTTAACTCTTTTGGCTTTTTTTTCACAAAAATATATTTTGGACACTCTTGCCTTTTTCCTCTCAATGTTCTCCTTTAGTTCTTAGAGGAATCAAAAACAAAACACAAAAATACCAAAATTCAAGTAACAAAAAATCACAGGACTTATCAAAACAAAGGAAACAAAAGGAAAAGGCTAGAAAGGAAAAGCTTGGAAACAAAGAAACAAAAGAAGAAGGGAAAATTTTCAGGAACTCAAAATTACTCAACTAGAACTTTTCTTTTCTCTTTTCTTTCTCAAATTTTCTTGCACAATTTTTTTTTAACTTTGAAGAAGAGATTCAACTGGAAAACTTGTCTTGGAACAAAGTGATATATATATTTTTGGTTTATGAAGAAAAGAAGAAAAGGAAAAAGAATGAAGACAAAGAAGAAGATAAAGAACACAAGACCAAAATTCAACCAAAGCCTAAGCTCTGGTACCACTTGATGACAACCAAATAGTAGGTTGCCTTGGAATGATCTTTTTTGGTTGAATTTAGAACATAAGTTGTGCAAAACACTTCTTAGAACAACACAAAATTTGATTTCTGAATTGTAACATAGTTAAAGGTGAAGAGGTAAAGAAGAAAATGGATGAGAAAGGAATGATGTAGGCGCCACAAACAAGGGTGTTTGATAAGCCTAATGATGTTCGCCACAAGAATCTTGGATTCTTGATAAGAACTTATCTTGGTTCAACCAAGAACCTAGGAGAACAATATTCTCACCAGAATGGATTTTGATCCAAAAAATAACATCTGAAAAGTGCCTTCAAAAGTGTAATTCACGTTTACAAATAGTGAGGGCAGCCAAACCTTTGGCATCCAAAGACAAAAATATAACCTCCACTTGAATTGACCTAATTATGACATTAATGACTCATTTTAACACCTATTTTAACTCAGCCACCAATCAGGTGTAACCCCCACAATTAACATCTAAAGGAATCTCAACCTATCACTAAAGTCACGTGTAGATTAGGAAGGTGAGCTGCACCAATTTGCAAAATGGACCCACTTTCATAATTCTGACACTTTATTGAATTAAAAGGAAAAAAAAATTAAAAGACTTAGACTTTTTCTTCAAGAGTACACCCCACAAATCATGCTTCTTCAAATTGGATGAGCAAAGTGATTAACTTGGGCTGATTGTCTCCTTGTCTTGCATTTGGGCTTGTGTCCATTAAGAGAACCGCTAATTGAGTTAGAGCTTCTTGGGCTTTCTTAGCTCTTGCTCTTGTCATTGGACCACCAAGACCTTGAATGGCTTCTTGATCCAAGTTGGTCTCCATTGGGCTTATATCATAGAACTATGCATTGCCCGTAATGCATGCAAGATAAAATAAAGGGAAAAAAGGAAAAGAAAACTGGTCAGTGAACTTAGATTCAGAGGCCTCATCCGTCTCTTCTCAGACTTCTCATCCACATTAATATCTAAAAGTGTATTATGAGGAGCAAAGAGCTAAGGATCCATGGGAGGTAAAGAGGGGAGCTATGCAATGGCCTTTGGAGAAAACTATTGGGCCATGAGAGCACTCGATAAAGCTGTCTAGTTGCTACTTGCCACTATATAAGAAGGAAATTGCCTACCGCATATCAATTCTCAAAAGGTCAATTTGTCCTACAGTTGCAAGAAGGAGGGTCAGCGTGGAGAGGTGGCTGCCGATGTGGT
>JAMLFY010000019.1:3413539-3454539 GCA_030441495.1 Dalbergia oliveri | reverse complement strand
ACAAGGGTTGGGCTCAAAATATACAGGAATCCCATAATATCCATGAATGAAAAGTAGCTACATCAAGCTAAATAAGAGACCTCTTCTCCCACTACTCCTGGGTGTGCCTAGGATAGATAACCTTTAATAAACAAAAAGTAAAAGAAGACTATCCTCTCTACTATATGTGCATAGGTGCTCAAGAGGTCCAATACTAGCCCCTACTACTGTCGCTCATAGGAGAGGAAGGTAACCAATCCATGGGCCAACTCGTCGGACTGGGAAGACGATAGGCAAGGCGAGCATGGGCTCCTTGGTGGGGTCGGGTGGCTCCTCCTGAATAGGTATAGCTCCTCTAATAGGCTACGTGACTGGAGCCTCCCCATCACTACCACCCTCCATCATCATAGGAATGGTGGGGAGAACCCAGAGTAGACTGGGTGGGTGAATCCTTTGATGGGTTCTACCATGGCTCCTGGTGGCAAGGAGGTGATAACAGCATGTAGACTAGGATATCCGGATAGCCGAAACAACAAGGGAGTACGACGGATCTACTCTACATGAGGGCAGGCGTGCTTGAAGATAAGGTCATTAGAGAATGAGGAGCGGTGAAAAATCTAAAGCTTGACGGATGTGAAAAGGGACACTCCATGAAGACAAAAAGGCAAACAACACATCGACCAACAAAGTGATATGTTGGTGAGCGTCGAACTCATCTCCCAGGTGGGAGCATCAATGAAGATCACAAAGATTGTCATCGGCCTTTGACAACGAGATGGAAAGAAGAAGAAGGGATGAGAAACTTATATAAGAATCTTAGTTGGGTTTTCACCTCCTAATGTGTGTGTCATCATCTACATCCTCAGGAACTTCTGGGTTTCATTATGAAATTAGCGGGCATTTATACTTAGGGTTCATTTATTAAGTTCTAAACATCGTTATCCTGGCCGTACATTTTAGCATGAATCTTAATGCATGAGTACAATATATTAGATCATGAATGCATGTCAATGCCGTAAGCAAGATATCATAGGAACATCTAATGAACATAGCATAACGAATACAATTTATTCCAACCTAAATCATTCTTTTAGGTTACTTAGACTTTCTTATCCTCTTTTTCTTGGGCCACCCTAATACTTTCCCTTTTGAGAGTTCTAGGTTATGAGCTCATACTAAAATAGTCATCACTAGTCTACACTTATCCTCTTGATAAGCTAAATTCCCGACTCCCAAGAGTACCGGGTTAGGGGGCATAGGATCACCTTTCATAACCATTAATTCCTGGAGTCTAAAGGGTCCTTTTGGATCACCTCTCATAACCTTTAATTCGGGAGTCTAGATGATCACTTCCATATGTTTTATGTCACCTTAATCTTATTGGCATGTTAATTAGAGGTGCAATGTGAGCATGTAATCATAGTTCATCATAAAACATATCAAGTTCGTAATTCTCATGAATCATGCCTCTCAATCGATCAACCATAATCTCATCATATCATTAATTCACATAAGCATATTATCAATCATTATCTTAAAGCAGTAAACATGCTCCTACCCAGGATCCAAAGTCAAGGACCGGACGAGCTTAATGTATATGCAAAGTTCAACAGGATATACATATAATCAGGATATAGCCAGGAAATCGAACTCAACACCTAATATTTAATCCAACACGCCTAGGACATATTAAGATTAATTATTAGTTATTACTTCCTTTTAAACTCATTTATAAAATTACTTAGCGGAAATACGGGTAAATTTTTTTTTTTAAAACTTGTAAAACAAAATGCGAGCCATCGCGTAAAACGAAACGTAAAGCGGAAGAGTAAATAGATCATGCAAGGTAAAGCAAGTAAGAACACCTCAACCATAGAAACAACCATCATAATATAAATATCATAGTTTAATACACAACTGAAATAAAACATAAAGTCTTACCCATACTAGTGGGAGAATCTAGTACATAGTAGAAAATACAAGAAACATAAAGTACAGGGATACATAAACAACTAATACATGGATAGCCCCCAAAAGATCGATCCCAAGCCATGACTACTCCCTCCTTTTGATAAGGGCGCATCTCGGTCATCGAGCTAGCTTCCATTGCGTCACCGCACCTCACTGCCCCTCCCAATATCCATGGGAATTGAGGGCAAATCCCTCCGAAAAGGATGAGAAGGGGGATCCTCCGACGGATTGGCTCCGAGTGCCTCAGGCGAGGAATGTACTCTGGGTAGCCACCGCTAAAGATGATGGTCAAGCACGGAGTTCCGCTCCGTCATGGGTCCGTCCTCTCAAAAATCAAATCATCGCCATAGGGAGAAGTCGGGGGAAAAGAAATTGGAGACGGAAAAGCAAACGGGCGTCCCATGTATGCAAAAATGCGCACAACACAATAACCCTCGAAATGGTAGGACTAGTGATCCTGAATCATAGTGCAGCTCCCATATCTGTATGTCAACAAAAATCATGAATGACGCCATCGCGGTCTGAAGACGTAACAGGAGAGAAAACAGAGAGAAAGGGGTGAGAATCTTGCTAAAGAATCTCAGGAGGGAAAAATCCTCTATCCTAGTGTCATCGTTTACGTCCCAGGAACCTTGGGTTTATTATAAAAGGTTATTATCCAAGGTCCGTGTCTTTTAGGATGATCTTCATGCATGTATGGAGCATAGTAGAACATGTATGGCAATGCTTTGGCAGTAAACAATTAAAACATATAATCATCAACTAGTTCTCATATAAGTGGCATATCTTTTTCATTTCTCAACTTATGACATCATGGTATGTAAAAATAGTAATCCGAACTTGATACTAGGCTATGAGCTTATACTAAATGCACGTCACTAGTTCTTACTTATCCTCTTGATAAACGAATCATAATCATAAAATAACAATCTCGACTTCCAGAGTACGGGGTAAGGGACCTAAGGAATCACCTATCATGGAACTTTCTTCCTTCTCTAACGTATCAATGGTTAAAACCAGGAACTTTGTCCGCTTTGGCAGTGTGAATGTCGATGCCCTCATAATTTTACCTTCTCCTCACCATAGCAGGAGAACAACGCTCCAGTCTTAAACGCATCATTTGGTTAAGACAATTACACCGTCCCGCTTCATCACTCCACGACCATACCCCCAATCTGAGTTTCCTTTCTCCTATCGTAGCAAGTAGAAATGCATTCTCGGCATGTCACATATAAATCATTCTTTTCAAAACTTTTCTCAAGTCCCTCAAATTCAATTGAAATTTCACCATAATGACTATACTCCGGTTTCCTCAAATTTGAGTTATGCCACATAACTCAACAACACATGTTGTTATCATGAAATATCTCAATCAATAAATATCTTATTTTTAGGAGCATACCCCTCCTAAACCATTTTTGGATTTTATTTCTTTATTCTCATTCTTGTTCTCATGCATAATGTATCACATTATGACAACAACATGTCTCAAACACACATATAGCCACATATATCATGTCATTAACATAATCTCAATATCACAATATACCGCTCCCTTTATACTCACATCACACCTTCTACCTCATGGTGTCCTATGCTTTGGCCCTTACGGGTCTTATACTTGTGTTTCGATTATCTGAGCATCCATTATGAATCTTTATCACCCATCGGGATTATTACCTATAATTTCCTCTAATTTTTAAGCTCACTAACATAACCATTCAGCACCTCATCACCTTGGGCAGAATTTTGTCTTGTGTATTAAGGTCTTGAGAATTTTTCTGCCCTTTGACCCTTTCTGTTCAGCCTTTCTTTAGGTCTTATAATTAACTCCTAAATCAATTATGAGGGATTCCTACATGTGTCCACTAATTATGAACCATTTTTCTTAAGTCCAATTATGCTGGAACAGATTTACAAATTTGTGCATCCAAGTGTTCTGAGGATTCACATTTTAAACCCTTTTTAGTTACTTGTTCTTTCCTAACTTTCCTAAATCGTTCCTTGCTTCACTCAAACATAATTTTACACATTTTAACACCATAAAATAGAATTAATATAGTGGCCAAATGCACCATGCAGAACCAAAAACATAAGCATCATATAGTCACATAATTTCAAGATTTAAAAGCATATAAGTTGCTAGTTTCTCTTGGAATCATTTTATAACTCAAAACTCATTTAGAAACCAAATAATCTTATTAAAATCACATCAATATGTGCTAGGTCAATAGCTAATTTATTTAGCTCAAGGAATAGATTTAAAACACAAAACTTTGTTCATAATGTTTAAATACACCTAAGCTTAGAAAAATTCCAAGACTTAGACTATGGGCACTTATGATTAGATAAACTCATCTCAAGTCCATCATCATCATCACAAGGCCAAAATGCATTCTTGAAATGCCTCCATTTTCTAAAAATTTATGCAAGATACTTGCAAGTCTTTGTGTAACACCCTAATATTTAACCCAACATGTCTAGGACGTATTAAGATTAACTATTAGTTATTACTTCCTTTTTAACATCATTTGTAAAATAACTTAGCGGAAAATACAATAAATTTTTTTTTTGAAATGGAATATGTAAAACAAAGTGCGAGCTTTCGCAATCATACGAAACGTAAAGCGGAAGAACAAATAAATCATACAAGACAAAATCAATAAAGAACACCAATCATGAAAACATTCATCATAACATTAATTAACATAGTTTAGTACATAACCACTGAAATATAAAAGAAATGCATAAAGTCTTACCCATATACGTGGGAGAGCTTGCAGGACATAGAGATGGAAATACATAAACGGAAAGGAAAACAAAAGCAAGTACATGGTAAATCCCCAAAGATGAAACTCCCAACTATCACTACCCTCACCTCCATGCCTACTGATGACGCTCATTCTCTTGGGGAGATGTAGCCCAACGAAGCGAAGATCTAGGCACGGGAATCGGGGAACGGCGTGGCTCCCCACGTGGTCGCCTCTCGGGTTGAACACGCCTCGCATGCCTTGGCGGGTGAGGTGTCCTCACTACCTCCACCGAGATCCATAGGGAACGAAGGGAAGAGCCTTCTGAGGGTTGGCCTCCGATCGAGAACGGGGACATACTCGGATATCCGTGTACCGTCATGAAGAAGGACGGGCACGATGGGCTGCTCTCGTCTGGGTAGCGTCCGCTCAAGATCAGGTCGTCGTCAAAAGGTGAAGTTGGGTTGAAGCAATAGCCTGGAGACGGGAAAGCAAACGGCGTCCCATGTACACAAAAACACGCACCTCACAATGACCCTGGAAGTGGTAGGACTGATGCTCGGGGTCATAGTGCACCTCCCAAGTGGGCGGGTCAATGAAGATCACGAACGACGCCATCGATGTCTGGAGACATAATGGAAAAAGAAAAGAGAGAGAGGGTGAGAATCTTGCTAAAGAATCTCAGGGAAATCCTCTATCCTAGTGTCATCGTTTACGTCCCAGGAACCTTGGGTTTATTATGAAAAGGTCAAACATGCATAGGTTCATTATGAAGTTTTAGAGTTAATTATCCAAGGTCCGTGTCTTTTATCATGAATCTTAATGCATGTATGCAGGTAATGCGAACATGAATGCATGGCAACATCTTAGGCAAACCAAACAATAATCAATCAACATATAAGTGGCATGTAACTTCTCTTTGAACATCCTTCCTTCATCTTAATCTTGTGACACCAAACATAATAGTAACCGCACCCCTTAAACTAGGCTATGAGCTCATACCTTAACTAGTCGTCACTAGTTCTTACTTATCCTCTTGATAAGCGAATCATAAACATAATAATAATCATCATAATCCCGACTCCGAGTATGGGTAGGGGCCTAAAGATCATCCATCATGGGACTTTTTCCTTCTTCGAAACGCATCGACTTGGTTAAGACCAGCGACTTTGTTCGCTTTGGGGCTAATGTCGATGCCGTCACAGTTTTACCTTCTCTCACCGGAGCAGGAGAAGTACGTTCTGTGTGTCACATTAAACATCATATTTCTCAAAACTTTCTTAAGTTTCTCAAATTTGACGGAAAGTCGTAGCATAACAACTACGCTTCGGATTTTAATTTGAGTCATGCCACATAACTCAATCACATATATCATTCTCATGGAACTCTTTTAATTAATAAACTTTCTAGTTCACATGAGCATATTTTTTTACTCATTCATATTTCGAAACCTCATGCATCTCAAATACATGGCACAACATTTCGTCATATCAACATGTCAATTATACACATAAGGTTTCATGCTTGTGATATTATCATAATCACATCAATAAGAATATGCTCACTCGTCCTCATGCTCGCATCACACCTCCTATCTCATGGTATTTTATGCTTTGGCCCTTACGGGTCTAAATTCTTATTCAGTGATCTTATCACCCATTGCAAATCTTTATCATACCTAGGGGATCGTTCCTTATAATTTTTTTCTAACATTATGCTCACTAACTCATCCAACAGCATTATAGATTACTCATCATGATCATTTATTCAACTATGGGGATTCTAGAATCTATGCCTTAGACCATTTCTCTAAGTTCTATCTTCGCCTAAGATTCTATATTCAACTCCTAGGCATAATCACTAATTATGAACCATCTTCCTTAAGCTCAATTATGCAGGAATAGAAGTTATTATTCTTGTGTCTAAGTGCTTTAAAATTCTAGTTCTAAATCCTCCCTATTTGCTTAGTCTTTCCAATCTTCCTAAACGTTGCTTACTTCGCTCAAGCATAATCTTACGCATTCTAACTCCTCAAACAGAATTCATACAGTGGCCACAGGGATAAGACACAAACCAAAAATGTTCATCACACATAATCACATAAACTCATGTTATAAGTGCACAGAAGTTGCTAGTTTTTCTTGAGACAATTTTAGGAGCAAAATGGTGTTCTGGTAATCGATTACATGTGGTAAACGATTAAGGGACTAAATTTTATTTGGGTTCAAACAACTGGTAATCGATTACATAGTATGGTAATCGATTACTTAGGTTAATTCCTTGAAAATAAGAACATAACAGTAATGATTACACAAATAGGTAATCGATTACAGGGTTTTAAAGATCGGTTTGGGCATAAAGAATAGCCTTGGTAATCATTACATTGTCTCTGGTAATCGATTACCAGAACCAAAAACCCTTCGAAAAATCACTCTATAATCGATTACATAAGCTGTTAATCAATTACCAGGACCTCCGGAATTTGAGAAAATATGATTTTTGACACATTTCAACCTATTTAAACACTTGAGACCTCATGAAACATTTTCCAACATTTGAAATCATTCTTACATTTTACAAAATCAAACCATCATTGTATCATACTAAACATAGTCACTTATCATGGTTAAAATTTCCTTTTGAAGATACTTAGGACAAGTCTTTGAGCTCTAGAGTATTTAGATGATAACGTAATCTTAAACATGCTATGCACTTCATTTTACTCTTCATTACAAAGTAAAGTGAGGGCATAAAATAAATATGAGATGCAACCTCATTATTATCTTTAAGGATTAAGTGATGACTTGAAATATAAACATGAAATGCAAGCTTGGGAATTTAAATATGATAATGCAAGTTCATTCATTTATTCTTGTGAGATTAGCGATGGCATCAAAATAAACATGAGATGCAAGACATAACTTAAACATGAATGCAACTTGTTTTATCTTAACTAGAGCTCCTACAAGACTTTAGAGGAACATCAATGGTACCAACATGTATCTTAACAATGGAAGATGAGCTTTAGAGTTCTTAACACCAAGTCTTCAAAGAAGACTTTGGTTTTGAACTTCATCATCAAGCTCAAGAAAGTAGATTAAAACAAGAATACCAATATTTTAACAAAACAAATACAAATAGAACTACTCATATTCTTTATTTTATTGCTCATGGGCTTCAATCTAGAGTAAGACTTAGAACGCCGACCAACTTTAAGGTTGGCAAGGGTAAGCTTAGAGCTCTTTGAAAACATGTGATTAATTTTTCTTTAACAAAGCTTTTGTGATTTACCCAATATTTTAGTAAACTTTGTTCAAACAAATGAAAAGGAAACTGAAATCATCCAAGGGGAAAAGGAACCGAAAATAAAACCAAGGAAAAGAAAAGAACACAAGCATATATGGTCCAAGACCAAGTTGTTTCAAGCTTTAGAGGTTTTTCACATGACAACAAAAGTCATTATCTTGAAACCTCATTATCAAGCCAACGTTTTTCCTTAACAAAGGCTCTAGGCCGAAAATAAAAGGAGAGAAGGAGAACTTGGAAAAACCAAGAGAAATACTAGAACTCTTTCTCAAAGGATGCACACAAAACTTAGAAAATAAACCCCTACCTAATGAAGTCTTTGAAAAGGATGAAAGAAAGCTTGAGTTCTTGTTGAAATGGAGAAGGAAAATCCTCTTGAAACTTAAAAGAAGAAATCGGCCAAGTTGAGGGAATTTGAGTAGAAATAAGAGAAAGTGTAAGAGTGCTTGAACTTGGCAAATGATCCAAAGAGCAACCAAGTCTTCCAATGCTTGATATTTATAGAAAATTTGGAATGTGGAGGTTGATTTGGGAGGGCAATCAGCGCCTTTTTGGAGGAGGAAGATGGAGGAAATATCTTTTGCAAAGGTATGAGTTTGAGCATGGTTGAAGGCATGGTGAGGTATGGGCAAAGCATGGCTTGAAGTATGGCCTTTGGAGTGTGAATGAGTCAACACATGATGGGCAAAAGGGGGAGGAGTGGCCGGCCACTTAAGGCCAAGAGAGAGAGAAAATTAGTTCATCTAATTGTGGGTTAGTTATGTGTTTAGGTGTTTCTTTGATTAAGGTTTTGGTTAGGAGTTGTAAGAAAGTGTTTAGGTGAAGTAATTGGCTAATTAAGGATGTCAAGACTTGATTAGGAGGGTAATCTTACTAGATTAACAAATTAAATTCATTTTCTTAGTCAAATGAGGTATGGCACAATTCCTTAGTTTAAGGAATTGGAGAGAGAAAATACTATTCAAGATTCCATGACTTGGAATCTTGAATTAAGAATGCAATTAGAGTTTCACTAAGCAATCTTAGGTTCTAATTAACCTTAATAAATTATTTTGACTCTAGATTAATTATCGAAATAAATTAATCTTCGATTAAAGCCTAATATTGCTTAGGTTTGCTTAATTGCGTCATTAGGCTCACTGTACACGTTCTAGGGGCAAAATGGTAATTTTGCACTAAAACTGCCCGGACCTCCCTGGCCCGACTAGATATCAAATACCACTCAAAAACATCATTCCAAACTTTCTGGAAAGTTTCAGGGCTAAACGGCACCTTTTACCCATGTAGAACACAGGAGGGTATTTTGGTCATTTTAGCGAAAGTTTGAAAATTAGATTTTCACCTCGGATATTATTCATAACAATATAATCCCCTTTAAAATTGAGTTGACCATTTAGGACTGCCTGTCAACTTCCTTTAATTGGGTAAAATGACCTCAGGGGCATTTCGGTCATTTGTACTCTAAGAGGAAAAATGGGGCATTACACTTTGAGCTCTGGGATATTTAAGTGATGGCATAAACTTAAACATGATATGCACTTGTTTTACTCTTCATTATAAAATAAAGTGAGAGCATAAAATAAATATGAGATGCAACTTCATTATTATCTTTAAGGATTAAGTGATGACTTGAAATATAAACATGAAATGCAAGTTTGGAAATTTAAACATGATAATGCAAGTTCATTTAGTTATTCTTGAGAGTTTAGTGATGACATCAAAGTAAACATGCTATGCAAGGCATAAACATAAACATGTATACAACTCATTTTATCTTAACTAGAGCTCTTACAAGACTTTAAAGGAACATTATAACCTTACCCAAATATGTATCTTAACAAACATAAAGTGAGCTTTAAAGTTCTTAGCACCAAGTCTTCAAAGAAGCCTTTGGTTTGAACTTCATCATTAAGCTCAAGAAAATATACACAAAGCTCAACATTTTGTCTAAACAAATATGTTAAAAGCTAAGTCATATTCTTTATTTTATTGCTCATGGGCTTCAATCTAGAGTAAAACTCTTAGAACAGCCGACCAACTTTAAGGTTGGCAAGGGTAAGTTTAGAGCTCTTTGACAAAGGATTACTTTTCTTTAACGAAACTTTTGTGATCTACTTAACAATTAGCAAACTTTGTTCAAACAAAAGAAAGGAAACCGAAACCTTTAAAGGAAAAGGGAAGAGAAACGAAACCATTCAAGAGCAAAAAGGAAAAAGGAACCGAAAATATAAACATGAAAAAGAAAGAAGCATAAGCATGTATGGTCCAAGACCAAGTTGTTTCAAGCTTTAGAGGTTTCTCACATGACAACAACAAGCCATTATCTTGAAACCTCATCATCAAGCCAAAGTTTTTCCCATGAAAAGGCCTCATGGCTGAAATGAAAAAGGAAGAGGAAAAGAGTTTTGAACCAAGAGAAAACTAGAACTTTTCTTGAAGAAAACAAGTAAAAACTTGAAAACAAACCCCTACCTAAAAGTCTTTGGAAAAGATGAAAGAATGAAGGAATGAGAAGACAAAATCTTCTCTTGGAGATGAGGATGAATTCGGCTAAGGAGGAAGCTCAAGGAAGATGATTTTTCCTTATGTTTCTAAGCTTGGAAATGGAGAGTTTGAGTGTTTAAGAGATGGCTTGAGGTGAGGTAGTGGTGGTTTATGGTTGTTTGTGGTGATTTGTGGTGGAAAGGTTCTTTGAGAGGAAGAAGAAGATGAACAAGATGAAGAGAAATTTGAGAGAAAAAGCAAGGAAGTGCAAGAAAACTAAACTTGGCAAATGATCTAAAGTGTAACCAAGTTCTTCCAAGCTTGGTATTTATAGAAATTTTGCAACATGGAGGCTGCACAAAGGGAGAAGGCCGACGTCTTCATGGCCAAAGAGAGAGAAAATATCTCTTTGATTGGCATGGGCTAAGCATGGGCAAAACATGGTTGAAAGCATGGCTAGGTACGGCTTGAGGTATGGTCTTTGAGTGAGAATTAAAACAACATGTGACACTCCTTTGAGGCCATGTATTTGGCCAGTTTTGCAGCCTAAAGGGAGGAGATTTGTTCATGTAATTATGGTTTAATGATGTGTTTAGGTGTTTCTTTGATTAAGGTTTTGGTTAGGAGTTGTAAGAAAGTGTTTAGGTGAGGTAATTGGCTAATTAAGGTTGTCAAGACTTGATTAGGAGGGTAATCTTGCTAGATTAACAATTTGAAATCATTCTTTTAGTCAAATGAGGTATGGGCACAATTCCTTAATTTAAGGAATTGAGAGAGAAAATATTATTCAAGATTCCATAACTAGGAATCTTGAATTAAAGAATATAATTAGAGTTTAACTAAGTAATCTTAGGTCTAATTAACCTTAATAAATTATTTTGACTCTAGATTAATTATCGAAATAAATTAATCTTCGATTAGAGCCTAATATTGCTTAGGTTTGCTTAATTACGTCATTAGGTTCACTGTACACTGTTCTAGGGGCAAAATGGTAATTTTCTAAACTGAACTTGGACTTTCTGGCTTAACTTAACATAAAAAATTACTTAAAAACATCATTCCAAACTTTCTGAAAGTTCCGGCTAAACGGCACCTTTACCCACGTAGAACACAGGAGGGTATTTTGGTCATTTTGAGCCGAAAGTTAAGAACGAGATTTTCACCTCGGATTTCAAACATAACAGGTATAATCCCCTTCAAACATCGAGTTGACCATTCGCAGAACGCCTGTCGCTTCGAATTTCGGGTAAAAATGACCTTAGGAGCATTTTGGTCATTTATACTCAAACAGTAAATTCCTGGCGTTACACTTACAACTAACACAGTTCAACACATAAGCATATAAGGTCACCAATCCATTTCATCTTGCTTAGAACACACTTATTTGCACATTTGGAGTTCTGGTAATCGATTACAAGTGCTAGTAATCGATTACCAGAATTAAAACTTATTCCGAGATTAAAAGGCATCCTGGTAATCGATTACATGGGCATGGTAATCGAATACTAGAACCAAAAACTTGTTTTGGGCACGAAGAACATCATGGTAATCGATTACATGAACTAGTAATCGATTACCATGGCCAAAAACTTGTTTGGTATGAAGAACATCCTTGGTAATCGATTGCATAGGCTAGTAATTGATTACTAGAACCAAAATCTTCCAAAGAACCACCCTGGAATCGATTACATGGGCTGGTAATCGATTATCAGAATCCTCAAAATTTGTGAAATCAAAGTTTTAACACATTTCAAGTTGCTCTTTCACTTCAAGATCATTTTAGAACATCATTCTAACATTCCTTTGAAATCAAGTTCACATTTTTACAAATCAAAACCAACATTGTATCATAGCTAAAACACATCCAATAGCCATGATCAAGATTTCCATTTTAAGATACAAGGGCAACTCTTTGAGCTCTAGGGATTTAGGTGATGACAAGAGTAATAAACATCCCATGCAATCCCATTTTGATCTTTATCATTATTAAGTGATGGCTTGAAATATAAATATCATATGCAAGACTTGAAATGTAAATATGAGAATACAAGTTCATTTTTAAATCTTCAAAGTTTAGGTGATAACTTGAAATATAAACATGAAAGCAAGACTAGAAATTTAAACATGGAAATGCAAGTCCATTTCTTTAGTCGTTAAGATTTAAGGTGGTGACTTGAAAATGAATATGATATGAAAGGCATTGAAATATAAATATGAGATGCAAGCGCTTGGAATATAAACATGATGCAAATCCATTTTTACATCTTGTTAGAGCTATTTCAAGACTTTAAAGAATTAAACTCTCAACCCCAATCAATCTTAACCAAATGGGAATGAGCTTTAGAGTTTCTTGACACCATGGTTCAAAGAACCTCATTTATCTAGACTCACCATAAGCTCAAAGGAAAAACTAACAAAGACAATCAACAATGAACCATTTTCTATACTCCTGTGAAACCAAAATCAAGCCTTGAGCTTTAGAGGTCCAATACATGATGGTTACACAACCAAACATTAAGAAACCCTTATCCAAGCTATGGCCTTGAACATCAAAGAAAGAAAAGTATTTCAAAGGGACCAACAACATTTCATTTTTACCATTCTTTAAAGCTAACAAAATAAACTAAAACTTACGCTCTAGAGGTCAAGTACATGATGGTTTCACAACCAACATCAAGATCTCTCATCATCAAGCCATGGTTTCCCATCATCCAATAACAACAAAAACCAAAAATGGAAAGAAAAAGGAGGATTCAAATTGAAAATGGGAAGAAAAAGAAGAACAACAACCCAATCATTCAATCATAATCAAAAATCTGAAAAATGAAAGACAAAGATAAGAGAAGGAACTCAAAACAAAATCCCTACCAAAGTTGTTTCTTTAGTTGAAAATAAGAAAGCTTGATCTTGGAAATGGAAGGATTATGTGTTTGTGAGTTGAGAGGAGGTTGAGAATGGTGGTAGATGAGGAAGAAGATGAGAGCTTTTGAGTTGAGAGAAAAGAGAGGATTTTTGGCCAACTTCTTGAGTAAGATTACTACAAAAAAAAAAACAAATGGTGAAGTAAGGACTCTTTTTTGTGTTTTGGTATTTATGAGAATTGAAATATGAAGGAAAAATGGGAGGAGGCCACGGCCTCTTGGCTGCCTTTGGGAGGAAATTTTCACTTTTCCAAGTGTGTTAGGATATGGATTAGAGATATATTTGATTAAGAAATGAGTTAGTAATTGGCAATTGGGTGTTTGGGTTAGTGATCATGTGTTTAAGGCATTTCAAGACAAGATTAGGAGTGGTCTTGCATGTTTAGTTTGAATTAAACTTCATTAGTTTGAAATTCAAACTCCAACATATTTCCTGATTTAAGGAATTGGAGAGAGAAATTACTATTTGGTTTGAAATGACATAATGTCTTTGATTAAGAAGGGAGTTTGAACTTTCTTAATCAATCTTAAGCCTTGATTAACTTCAAACAATTATTTAGACTCAAAATTAATAGATAAAATTGATTTATCTTTAATTAAAGCCTAATATTGCACATATTTCCATTTGCCGGTTAATTAGCTCGCTTAGCACTAATAGGGGTAGAAATGTTAATTCACACAAGGACTCCCAGGACCACCCGAACTTTCCAGACATCATGCAGCACTTATAATTAATGTTTTCAAATTTCTTGGTATAGCTTGAAGTTCGTTCATCACTTAATCCCGCTAAATTACCTTAGGGGTAATTCGGTAATTTTACGTATGGTAAAAATCAGGAAAATGAGATTTTCATCTCTAACACATCTATTACATATATAATGCCCTTCAAACACTAAACTAACCCGTCAAGGATAGCCTGACCTACCGGCCGTCCTTTACTTTGGGTATAAATGACCTTAGGGGCATTTTGGTCATTTTCACACTCGGGAAAATTCGGGCGCTACATTTCTCCGCTCCTTAAAAGAATTTTGTTCCCGAAATTCGTTACATGTGAATAACTCAGGGTATCACGTCATTATCTCTGATTCTAACTCCTACGTGAATTCCTCCGCCTCCTTCGCCCTATGCCACTTTCACCAGTAATACAATCATAGTATCAAAACCGGACCGTGATCGACTCCGCCAAGGCAACAGTTACTCTGGTCATGGTTCAACCATTGGGTCATTGGTTGAACCGGATTTAATTAAATAAATATATAAATTGAGATGAGTAAGGATATAATATATATATATTATTTGACACTATATATGACAAAGGAGCACTTGGCCTAATGGCTCAGTATGGCTTGTGCATGTTGGAAAGTAGGGTTCGAGCCCCCCACTTTGGAGTTTTGGGATTTTGTCTCAAAATTCCCAAGGATGTAATATATATATTATTTGACACTATATATAACAAATGAGTGCTTGGTCTAGTGGCTGAGTGTGGCTTGTGCATTGTGGAGTGGGGTTCGATTCCCCCCAACACATAGGACGCTAACTTGGGACGTAGTGAACATACAGGACGCTCAACTGGACGTAGTTACAGAGTGTTTGGTCCATCAGTTTCAACTCCGGACGGTTTGCTCCGTTGGTCAACTTTGAGTTTGACCAAGGTTTGACCAGTTTGATGCTTGGCCAGTCTTATCAAGAGCGAAAAACCAGGACTGCTAGTTCACTAGTTTCTGTCCAAACCAGCCTTCCGGTTGATTTTTAATACTACGGGTATGGTTTTGTTCTTCAACTCTTGACTCCTCTCGTCCATGATCCTCGCAGGTGGGAGGTTAAAGGTTAGGTCCTCCCTTAACTGCACTTGTCCTGGCTCCAACACATGACTATGTCGAATTGATACTCCTCAATTGAGAGACATGGAAGACATCATGAAGGTTGAACAAATTGGGTGGTAAAGCTACAGGATGCTACCGACTCGACTCTATTAAGGATTTCAAAGGGGCCATGAAATCTAGGGCTCAACTTTTTGACTCTCATGGCTCGTCCTATATTTGTTGTGGGGTGATCCTAAGAACACATGCTCTTTCTCTTAGAATTCCAACGGCTTTCCGCCATTTATCCGCATAGCTTTTCTGTCGACTTTGAGCTATAAGGATCCTATCGAGGATCCTTGGATCCGTTCTATTGTTTCCCTCACAACTTCTGTCCCAACTGGCTTTGCCCCTTGGGCTCATACTAACACAAAGGTGATTGACACTTCCTTCCATATAGGGCTTCATATATTGCCATACCAATACTCGCATGATAACCGTTGTTATATGCAAACTCAATCAATGGCAAGTACTTATCCCAGTTCCCTCTTTGGTCCAACATACATGCCCTTAACATATCCTCCAGGGTTTGTATGGTTCTTTCTAATTTGATCTGCCAGGGTGGTATGCCGGGCTCAAGCACAACTTTGATCTAAACTCCTTCTAAAGGCTCCCTAAAAACGTGACGTAAACGCCGGATCATGATTTGAGATTATCATCATCGGGACTCTCATGCAAACTCATGATCTCTTGGATATACAATTGAGCCAACTTATCCAGTGAATAAGTTACCTTAATAGGCAAACGTGAGCGACTTTATTAGTCGGTCCATGATCACCCATATGGCGTCATGGCCAACTTGGGTCTTAGGACTCATCACGAAATCCATTGAGATACTATCCCATTTCCGTTCGGGAATGGACAGGGTTGCAGCATCCCTGAAGGTTTTTGGTGCTCAATCTTCATTTTTGACAAACTAAGCACTTACTAACCCATGTGGCCACGTCCCTCTTCAATCCGGGCCACCAAAACATCTTTTTTAGGTCCTAATACATCTTGGTAGTACCAGGATGAATGGTGAAATAGCTCTTATGAGCCTCCTCCAAGATCTCCTTTCAGAGGTCACCACTGCCGGCACACAAATTCGGCCCTTAAACTTCCATAGCTTATCCACCCCTAGGGTGAAAGCCTTCAACTTCCTCTTTCTATAGCCTTCTAAGGTTTCCTTAAATTCCTTATCCTCTTGTTGCGTCGAGTGATTTTCTCCTTAAAATCACTCGTTACACTTGAGACGGCACATTTTCATGCTCTCAGGAGTCAATGTCATCCCAAGTTTATGTCCCTAAACATCTCAATCAACTCTACCTCTTTCATCATCATATGAGACAAGTGTAGTGACTTCTGACTTAAGGCGCAACCACTATATTAGCCTTACCCTGATGATAGTTCAGCCCAAAATCATAATCCTTCAAGAACTCCATCCATCTCCCTCTGCCTCATATTCAACTCCTTCTGAATAAAGAGGTACTTGAGACTCTGTGATCGGAGAATACCTCAAACTTCACTATACAAATGGTTTCGCCACACCTTCAAGGCATGGGCAAACACGACGGCTGCTAACTCAAGGTCATGGGTGGGGTAATTTGCTTCATGAGGCTTGAGTTGTCGGATGTCAGGCCACCACTTGCCTATTTGCATCAACACACAACCTAAACCTTTTCCCAAGCGTCACAATACACCTCATATGGTGCATTAAGTTAGGCAAAACCAACACTGGGGTTGTGGTTAACTTTACTTTCAACTCCTACAAGCTCTTTTCACACTCTGAGTCTAAACAAAAGAGACATTCCTCCTAGTAAGCTTGGTCAAGGGTAAGGAAATCTGAAAATCCCTTAATGAACCTATGGTAATAACCGGCTAATCCCAAGAAGCTCCAGTATCTCCATTACCATGGTAGGTTCTCCAGCTCATTACAACCTCTATCTTACTAGGATCCGCTGCGATGCTCCTCATGACACTACGTGTCCTAAACATCTCATTTCCTCCAGCCAAAATTCATACTTAGATAACTTAGCATACAACTTTTTCTCCTTCAGATCTCTAAAACTAACCTTAGATGTCACTCATGCTCCTTGTGGGTCTTCGAATAGATGAGTATGTTATCTATGAAAACAACCACAAACTAGTCTAAATAGGGTCTAAAGATCCTATTCATGTAGTCCATGAACATAGTAGGAGTATTAGTCAATCTAGATGACATTACCGTAAAGTCAAAGTGGCCATACCAAGTCCTAAAAACCTTGGGTATGTCCTCATCCTTTACTCTAATATGGTGATATCCTGATCTCCAGGTCAATATTAGAAAACACCACTGCTCCCTTAACTGATCTATCAAATCATCAATCCTAGGTAAAGGGTACTTATTATTCACCGTTACTCAATTCAATTGCCTATAGTCTATACAAAGCCTCATAATCCTCCATCCTTCTTACGAACAAGAGGAAGGGCTCCCCATGGTGAAGCACTTGGTCTCACAAACTTTTTCTCCAACGGCTCTTCTAACTACGCCTTCACCTTGGTTAACTCTAAGGGTAACATTCTATAGGGTGCTATGGAGATATGTAACACCCTAATATTTAACCCAACATGCCTAGGACGTATTGAGATTAATTATTAGTTATTACTTCCTTTTAAACTCGTTTGTAAAATTACTTAGCGGAAAATATAGGTAATTTTTTTTTAAAACATGTAAAACAAAATGTGAGCTGACATATACCATCATGCGCGAGACGTAAAGCACCAAGGAAATTAAACATACAATGAAAAGCAATAAAGAACACATCCATTCATAAAAGCAAATGCTATAATATATTAGATAACATAGTTTGATACATTAATGAAATATAAAAAACATAAAGTCATACCCACATAAGGATGGGAGAGTTGCAGTACATAAAGCATAAAACAGAAAGGAATACATAACAGCAAAGGGAGCCCAAAAGATCAAACCCCAGCTATAGCTACCCTTCCCTCAATCTATCCTGATGATGCTAATCCTCTAGCGATGGGGAGATGTGTCCCACGAACTCTCGAGCTCCTCGTTGTGGCCCAATAAAGAGGGGCCGTAGGCATGCCGAGTAGGGAACAACATGACCACCTCGCACGCCTCTCAGCTGTCATACTCACCTTGCAAGCCTCGGCTGGATGACAATATCCTCACTGCCTCTACCCACGTCCATGGTATCGAGGGAGTAGAAACCTCCAGTAGACATAGGAGGGGAATCCCTAGAGAGTCGACCCAGATGCGTGGTATGAGTGGGATGTACTCTGTAGTTTCTGAACCGCTGAGGATGATGGACAAGCACGGAGTTTGCTCATCGTGGGGTCGAGTCCTCTCGAAATCAAGTTGTTGCCATAGGGTGAGGTAGGAGTGAAGTGAAAGCTGGAAACTGGATGTGCGAACGGGCATCCCATGTACGCAAAAAACGGACAGCACATTGACCCTCAAATGATATGACTGATGCTTGGTCGTAGTGCACCTCCCATATCGGCGTATCTACGAAGATCACGAACGATGCCATCGAGATCTGAAGACGTAACGGAAAAAAATAGAGGGTGAGAATCTTACTAGAATCTCAGGAGGATCCTCTACACTAATGTCATCGTTCATGTCCCCAAGAATCTTGGGTTTATTATGAAAAGGTGTAACATGCAAAGGTTCATTATGTGGTTTTTATAAAAGTAATTATCCAAGGTCCGTGTCTTTTATGATGAATCTTAATGAATGTATGCAGCATAGCGAAACATGAATGCATGGCAATACTTTATGCAAACAAACCAATAAAACATGTCATCAATGATTCATCATCATATAAGTGGCATATACTCTTCATGAAAACCTTTCTCTTTCATAAGCAAGATATTTCACATCTTTTTCTTGTTTATCAAACTTGTGATATCAAGGTATCAAAAATAGTAACCGCACCCTAAAACTAGGCTATGAGCTCATACCTCAACTAGTCGTCACTAGTTCTTACTTATCCTCTTGATAAGCGTAACATAATCACAATAATCCCGACTCCCGAGAGAGGGTAGGGGGCCTAAGGATCACCCATCATGGGACTTTTCCCTTCTCGAAACGCATCAACTGGTTAAGAGAGTGACTTTGTCCGCTTTGGAGGCTGATGTCGATGCCCTCACGGTTTTACCTTCTCATCGTAGCAAGAGAAGTATGTCTCAGCGAAACGTATCAATTGGTTAAGACCAAGTGACTTTGTTCGCTTTGGTATGGCTTGGTATCCATATCCCTCACGGATTTATTTTCTCCTCACCATAGCATGAGAAATGCGTCTCGGCATGTCACATACAAAATATTTCTTTTCAAAACTTTCTTTAGTCCCTCAAATTTGATGGAAATTTGAGGCATAACGACTATACACCGAATTTCCTCAAATTTGAGTCATGCCACATAACTCATTCAACTCATGCCATCTCATTCAATGTCTCAATCAATCAATTCTTTAAAA
Organism: Dalbergia oliveri; assembly: GCA_030441495.1. NCBI lineage: Eukaryota > Viridiplantae > Streptophyta > Magnoliopsida > Fabales > Fabaceae > Dalbergia > Dalbergia oliveri. Next base: position 3,434,803 of record JAMLFY010000019.1, on the reverse strand, counting down.
GCCATATAGCATATTCATTCATCTCATCATCATCTTATATCCATATGCATCTCAATCATGGCATGCCGTATTATCACATCAGTCACATCATGAGTTCACACAATCTTATGCACATAACATTAATACTTTCAGTATAATAATAAATACACTTGTTCACTCGGTCACTTACTCACATTATGTCTCCTCTCTTGCTATGTCTTATGCTTTGACCCTTACGAGTCTTAATCTTGTGTTTCGATTATCCTAATGCTCATTATAAACCTCGGATACACCTAAGGGATCATTACTTGTAATTCTCTCTAATTTTTATGCTTACTAACACCTCCAAACAGCATTGCATAAATTAGTTGCAATGATTATTATTCGATTAGGGTTCTAGAATCTACGCCTTTGACCCTTTCTAAGTTTTGCCTTCGCCTAAGGCTCTATATTCAACTCCTAAACCAATTATTAGGGATTCCTACACATATCCACTAATTATAAACCATTTTCCTTAAGTTCAATTATGCTGGAATAGAATTTACAATTTCTTGTGTCTAAGTGTTCTAGAATTCTCATTTTAAGTCATTTCTAGCTACTTGTTCTTTCCTAACTTCCTTGAATCGTTCCTTGCTTCACTCAAACATAATTTTACACATTAACACAGTGGCCAAAGGAACAAGGCAGAACAAAAGATATAGCTCACATAATCACATAAATTCATGATTTAAATACATATAAGTTGCTAGTTTTTTCTTGGAACAAATTTAGGAACTCAAAAATCTTTTAAAAACCAATTAATCTCATCAAAATCATATAAATATAGGTGAGGTCAGTAGCTAAATTATTTTGTTCATGAATTAGATTTAAAACACAAAAATCTTGTTCGCAATGTTCTTTAAGTTCACTTAAGCTTAGAAAAATTCCAAGACATAGGCTATGGGCACTCATGATTAGATGAACTCATATCAAGTCCATCATCATCATCACAAGGCCGAAATGGCATTCTTGAGATGTCTCTATTTTCTAAAACTTTATATAGGATACTTGGGCAAGTCTTTAGCTCTAGAGTATTTAGGTGATGACATAAACATAAATATGCTATGCACTTTATTTTACTCTTCATTATAAGGTAAAGTGAGAGCATAAAATAAATATGAGATGCAACCTCATTATTATCTTTAAAGATTAAGTGATGACTTGAAATATAAACATTAAATGCAAGCTTGGAAATTTAAACATGATAATGCAAGTTCATTTATTTATTCTTGAGAGCTTAGTGATGGCATCAAAAACTAAACATGATATGCAAGGCATAAACTTAAACATGAGTGCAAGTTTGTTTTATTTTAACTAGAGCTCTTACAAGACTTTAGAGGAACATCACAACCTTAACACAATATGTATCTTAACAACATAAAGTGAGCTTTAGAGTTCTTAGCACCAAGTCTTCAAAGAAGTATTTGGTTTGAACTTCATCATCAAGCTCAAGAAAATGGACTAAGAAAGCAACATCAACACTTTATCAAAGAAAACATAAAAGAACTACTCATATTCTTCATTTTATTTCTCATGGGCTTCAATCTAGAGTAAACTCTTAGAACGGCCAACTAACTTTAAGGTTGGCAAGGGTAAGCTTAGAGCTCTTTGAAAGCATAGGACTAGTTTTTCTTAACAAAACTTTTAGTGAACTACTTAACATTTTTATCAAACTTTGTACAAAGAAAGGAATAAAAATGAAATCTTGAGAAGGAAAAAGGAAAGGAAAACCGAAATCTTTGAGAAGGAAAAGGAAAGGAAAACCGAAAACATATATGATCCAAGACCAAGTTTTTCAAGCTTTAGAGATTTCTCACATGACATCACAAGACCTTATCTTGAAACCTCATCATCAAGCCAAAGTTTTTCTCAACAAAGGGCCCTAAGGCCGAAATGAAGAAAGGAAAAGGAAAGGCTTTGAAAACCAAGAGAAAACTAGAACTTTTCTTAAAGAAAGCAAGTAAAACTTTGAAAATAAACCCCTACCAAATGAAGTCTTGAAAGAAATGAAAGAAAGCTTGTGTCCTTGATGAAATGAGAAGACAAAATCTTCTCTTGGATGGTAGGGATGATTCGGCCAAAGGAAAAACATAAGGAAGATGGATTTTCCTTGAAGAGTAAGCTTAGAAATGGAAAGGTTTGGTGTTTGAGAGGTGGTTTGCGTGGAGGAGTAGTGGTTCAAGGTTGTTTGTGGTGGTGGAAAGGTTTCTTTGATGGTGGAGGAAGAAGAACAAGATAAAGAGAATTTGAGAGAAAAAGAGAGAAAATTGCAAGAAAGCTTAACTTGGCAAATGATCTAAAGTGTAACCAAGTTTTCTAAGGCTTGGTATTTATAGAAAAATGAAACAATGGAGGCTGCCAAGGCGGGAGGATGGCGACGGTTTCAAGGCCATGGGGGAGGAGAAATATCTTCAAAACCTTGTCATTCAAAGGCATGGTTGGAAGCATGGTTAGGTATGGGCAAGGCATGGCTTAAGGCATGGTCTTTGGAGTGAAATAAAATCAACATGTGACACATTTCCAAGGGTATGAATTCAGCCAGATTTTCCAGCCAAGGGGGAGAAAGAATTTGTTCATGTAATTTGTGGTTTAATGATGTGTTTAGGTGTTTCTTTGATTAAGGTTTTGATTAGGAGTTTGTAAGATAATGTTTAGGTGAGGTAATGGTTAATTATGGTTGTGAAGACTTGATTTATGGAGTGGTCTTGCTAGATTAACAAATTAAAACTCTTTTCAAGTAAAATTAAATCATAGACAAAGTTCCTTGATTTAAGGAATTTGAGAGAGAAATTACTATTCAAGATTCTATGACTAGGAATCTTGAATAAAAGAATGAAATTAGATTGTAACTAAGCAATCTTAGGTTCTAATTAACCTTAATAAATTATTTTGACTCTAGATTAATTATCAAATAAATTAATTTTCGATTAGAGCCTAATATTGCTTAGGCTTGGTTAATTACATCATTAGGCTTACTGTACACGTTCTAGGGGCAAAATGGTAATTTTGCATTAAAACTCTTGGACTTCCAGGCCGACTAACCATCATAAACCACTCAAAAACATCATTCCAAACTTTCTGGAAAAGTTTTGGGCTCAAACGGCACCTTTACCCGTAAAACGCTAGGGGTATTTTGGTCATTTTGAGCTGAAAGTTTGAAAAACGATTTTCACCTCGGATATCAAACATTACAGTTATAATCCCCTTCAAACATTGAGTTGACCCATTCGGATTGCCTGCTACCCTTTAAATTCTGGATAAAAATGACCTCAAGGGCATTTTGGTCATTTGCACTCAAAAGAAAAATCGGGCGTTAGAAGATAGGCCCGTTCTGGGACCAACTCTATAGAGAACTCAACCTCTCTCACTGGAGGGAACTCAGGTATGTCGTCCAGAAATACCTCAGGATAGTCTCTACTACAGGCACATCATCAATGTTTTGCTCAAAGTCTACTTTGCGGCGGAAAAACGTATCCCTTACTCTCTTCCCCATAACAGTCGACTTCTAAGTGTTTATGTAAAGGCTTAAAGGTTTCCTAGGCATAACAGGGGTAGGGAGAAAGATAACAGACTTTGTGTAACGTTTAACATTACACGGTTGGTGTAAAGCTAATCCATGCCGAGAATTACATCTAGACCATGCATAGGCAAACAAACTAAATCCAGAATAAAGGGTCTACTTTCAATAGTGAAATGACAATTTAAACAACACCTGCAAGTCCTAATAGGTTTGCCAGTGAGAGTAAAGTTCAATTAAAGGAAGTTTCGACAAATGCAACTGAAAGACTCTACACTAGCATGTGATATGAATGAGTGAATGAGAATCATATACTACAATTAAGGTTTTACCATTCATTTCATATTTACCTTCTATGAGGCTTTTGGACTCATGAGTTTTTGTATTGAGGGCAAAAACCCTTCTGGCATAGTGACCAGGCTTCCGCACTTGAAGCAAACTCCCTGGCCTAGTAAGATGGTCGATCCCCATGTAACTTCCCACATTTGGGCATAAAGCGGTAGGTGAGGTCATGGGAGTGCAACCGGCCCTTTTGGGGTGCCTTACCCTTGGGACCACTTGATCCCCATGGTGGAAATTCCTCCTAGGACCTTGCGACCTGAATTGTGGTCCGAACTGGGCTTGGACTGCGGCTTGAAATTTGGAGCTTGCGATGCCTTTTGAAAGTCCTCGCCCTTGGTGCGCTCAGCTTCTTCTGCCTATCCTCGATGATGTGACACTTATTGATTAGGGTGTGGAAGTCCCTAATCTCCAAGTACGACGTTGATCTCCGCCTTCAGCTCGGCCTCGTACTTGACATATTTCCAGAATTCGTCGGGATTCCCTTGAAAAATCCAGAGAACTTGACAGCTCTTCAAACTTCGTGGTGTGCTATGCAATGCTCATCCCTCTTTGAACCAGCTGCATGAACTCTATGTCCTTAGCATTCCTCAAGATGGGAAGTACTCTTCATAGAAGAGGTCTTGAACACCTCCTAGTTGGTCATGTGCTGGATGCCTCCAACAATCTCCAGGTACCAGTCCACCAAACTGATGACAACCAAATGGTAGGTTGCCTTGGAATGATCTTTTTTGGTTGAATTTAGAAATAAGTTGTGCAAAACACTCCTTAGAACAACACAAAATTTGATTTTTGAATTGTAACATAGTTAAAGGTGAAGAGGTAAAGAAGAAAATGGATGAGAAAGGAATGATGTAGGCGCCACAAACAAGGGTGTTTGATAAGCCTAATGATATCGCCACAAGAATCTTGGATTCTTGATAAGAACTTATCTTGGTTCAACCAAGAACCTAGGAGAACAATATTCTCACTGAATGGATTTTGATCCAAAAAATAACATCTGAAAAGTGCCTTCAAAAGTGTAATTCGTGTTTACAAATAGTGAGGGCAGCCAAACCTTTGGCATCCAAAGACAAAAATATAACCTCCACTTGAATTGACCTAATTATGACATTAATGACTCATTTTAACACCTATTTTAACTCAGCCACCAATCAGGTGTAACCCCCACAATTAACATCTAAAGGAATCTCAACCTATCACTAAAGTCACGTGTAGATTAGGAAGGTGAGCTGTACCAATTTGCAAAATGGACCCACTTTCATAATTCTGACACTTTATTGAATTAAAAGGAAAAAAAAATTAAAAGACTTAGACTTTTTCTTCAAGAGTACACCCCACAAATCATGCTTCTTCAAATTGGATGAGCAAAGTGATTAACTTGGGCTGATTGTCTCCTTGTCTTGCATTTGGGCTTGTGTCCATTAAGAGAACCGCTAATTGAGTTAGAGCTTCTTGGGCTTTCTTAGCTCTTGCTCTTGTCATTGGACCACCAAGACCTTGAATGGCTTCTTGATCCAAGTTAGTCTCTATTGGGCTTATATCATTCCCTCCTTCTTTAAGTGAATTTGACCTCGAATTGAAATCTTCATCACCTACATCAAAAAGAGATAAGTCAGCCACATTAAAAGTTGCACTAATACTACCATGCTCACTTGGAAGATCCAACTTGTACGCATTGTCATTTATCTTGGCCACCACTTGAAATGGTCCATCCCCCCTTGGTTGAAGTTTAGATTTCCTTTGAGAAGGAAACCTCTCTTTCCTCATGTGTACCCAAACCCAATCTCCAGGTTCAAATACCACCTTTTCCTCCCTTTGTTGGCTTGTCTTGTATAGCTTTCGGTCCTCTTTTCAATTTGGACCTTCACTTGTTCATGTATCTTCCTCACATATTCAGCCTTGGCCTTACCATCCTTATGCTTTAAAATTGAAGAGTTAGGCAACGGCAATAAATCAAGAGGAGTTAAAGGATTAAAACCATAAACAATCTCAAAAGGAGAATATTGAGTAGGACTATGAACTGCCTATTATAAGCAAATTCCACATGAAGCAAACACTCCTCCCATGACTTGATGTTTTCTTAATTACAGCCCTTAAAAGGGAAGAAAGTGTCCTATTCACAACTTCAGTTGCCCATCCGTTTGAGGATGGCAAGTAGTGGAGAAAAGAAGTTTGGTTCCTAGCTTTCCCCACAAAGTCCTCCAAAAGTGACTTAGGAACTTGGAGTCCCTATCACTAACAATGCTCCTTGGGAGACCATGAAGTCTCACCACTTCTTTGAAACCAAATCTGCAACATGACAAGCATCATCAATTTTCTTACATGGAATAAAATGAGCCATCTTGGAAAATCTATCTACCACAACAAAAATTGAAACTTTTCCATTCCTTGATCTAGGCAATCCCAAAACAAAGTCCATAGACAAATCAATCCAAGGGAAATTGGAATAGGTAAAGGAGTATAAAGTCCATGAGGCATCACTTTGGATTTTGACTTTTTATACACAATGCATTTTGCACAATATTTTTGCACATCATACTTCATATGAGGCCAATGAAAATGTTCATGCAACATGTCTAAAGTCTTTTGGACCCCAAAATGCCCCATTAAACCCCCTTCATGTGCTTCCTTCACAAGCAAATCCCTTATGGAACTTTTTGGCACACACATATGGAATGAATGCACACAATTAGCATAGATATTTGAAAAATCCTTATCATGCTCATATAAATCTTTAATGCATTCAAGACCAAACAATTTTGTTTCAAGGGTAGAAAGTAAAGAATATCTTCTTGAAAGTGCATCCGCCACAATATTGGCCTTACCCTTTTTGTGTTTCACCACATATGGAAATTGTTCAAGAAATTCAACCCACTTTGCATGTCTTTTATTTAAATTTCCTTGCCCTTTCAAATATTTCAAAGACTCATGGTCACTATGAATCACAAATTCTTTGGGCAAAAGATAGTGTTGCCAAGTTTGCAAAGCTCTTACTAAGGCATACAACTCCTTATCATAGGTGGGATAATTAAGGGAAGCTCCACTTAATTTCTCACTAAAATAAGCAATTGGATGCCCTCTTGCATCAGCCCCAACACCAACATTAGAAGCATCACATTCAATTTCAAAAGATTTAGCAAAATTAGGCAAAACAAGTATTGGTGCATGGGTGAGTTTTTCCTTAAGTTCTTTAAAGGCATGTTCTTGTTTCCCCCATTTGAACCCAACATTCTTCTTGACAATTTCATTAAGAGGTGCAGCCACGGTGCTAAAGTCCTTAACAAACCTCCTATAAAAACTAGCCAAGCCATGAAAACTCCTCCCATCACTCACATTTTTGGGGGTTGGCCAATCTTGAATGGCCTTAATTTTCTCTTTGTCAACATGGACCCCTTGAGCATTTATCACAAAACCAAGAAAAATCACATGGTCCACACAAAAAGTACACTTTTCCAAATTAGCATACAATTTTCCTTTTCTTAATACAAGCAAAACAGCCCTTAAATGTTCATGATGTTCATCTAAGTTTTTGCTATATATCAAGATGTCATCAAAATACACCACAACAAACTTGCCCAAAAAATCCCTCAAAACATGGTTCATAAGTCTCATGAAAGTACTAGGTGCATTTGTTAAACCAAAAGGCATTACCAACCATTCATACAAACCATATTTAGTTTTAAAGGCAGTTTTCCATTCATCTCCCTCCCTTATTCTAATTTGATGGTACCCACTTTTCAAATCAATTTTAGAAAATATACATGCACCATGCAATTCATCAAGCAAATCATCAAGTCTAGGGATAGGATGTCTATACTTAATTGTGATGTTGCTCACAGCCCTACAATCCGTGCACATCCTCCAAGTCCCATTTTTTTGGCACTAAAATTACCACACATGGACTCAAACTCTCTTGCACCCATCCTTGTTGCATCAACTCCTCCACTTGTTTTTGGATCTCTTTAGTCTCTTGTGGATTGCTCCTATAGGCTGGCCTATTGGGCAATGATGCACCGAATGAGATCTATGTGGTGTTCCTCTTAGAGGGAAGGCCGTGTGGCACTTCCTTAGGAAAGACATCATCAAATTCCTGCAAAAGATTTTTGACACCACTAGGCAAAGAGTGATCATTAGGAGTGTTAGCATTTAAACAAAATTCCCAATAAAGCATATAAAGGGGTTGCCTTGAGACCAATGCACTTTTTACCTCACTCTTTGTTGCAAGAAAGCTCTCTTTACTATCTTTTTCTACTCGGTTTTGCACACATTTTTTCTCATGATTTCTTTTTGATTTTTCTTCACTCTTTCTCAATCTCTTTTTCACTCTCTTTTCTTTTCTCTCTTGTTCCCTCTTTTCTCTCATTTTTATTTGATCCTCACTAACTTGCTTTGGAGATAAGGGAGAAAGTATGACCTTTCGGTCTTGATACATGAAAGTAAACTTATTTGAGAACCCATCATGGATGGCCTTCTTGTCATATTGCCAAGGCCTTCCCAACAACATATGGCTTGCCTCCATAGGCACCACATCACAAAGTACACAATCTTCATACTTCCCAATTGAGAATGAGACCTCCACTTGTTTGTTCACCACCATTTCTCCTATCTCACTTAACCATTGAAGGCTATATGGTCTTGGATGTGCCTTAGTTACAAGATTTAATTTGGACACCAATCTAGTGCTCACAACATTGGCACAACTTCCACCATCAATGATTAGAGAACATACCTTCCCTTGAATGAGACATCTAGAATGAAAGATATTCTCCCTTTGGCTTGTTTCATGATCTTTCACTTGACTCCCCAAAAGCCTCCTTACCATAAGTAAATCACCATCTGGCATGAACACATCTTCTTCACTTTCCTCCTTGCTTGAAGTTCGGATTGTGATACCACTTCACCATTCATGGTCACCATGGTTCTCTTTGTTGGACATTGGGATGCTATGTGTCCATGGCCTAGGCATTTGAAACACTTCAAGTCACGGCTCCTAGAGGTTGTCTCCATTGGTTTCTTGCCCTGAGAGGTTCTCTCAACCTCTTTAGTTAGTGCATCCTCCTTCTTTTGTTTGTCCTTCCAATTTGAGGATGGGAATTTAGAAGATGACGAAGAAGAATACTTGGTCTTCCTCCTCTTAATTTGTTGCTCTACCTTAATTGCTTGTTGAACCAAATCTTCAAGCTCCACATAATTTTGTAACTCCACTATGTCTTGAATATCTTGATTCAAACCATGCAAGAACCTTGCCATGGTAGCCTCCCTATCTTCTTGAAAACTTGACCTAAGTAAGGCCAATTCCATCTGCTTGAAATACTCATCAACGCTTTTGGTCCCTTGGGTAAGCCTTTGTAATTTGTTGTGAATGTCCCTTTGATAATGATTTGGGACAAACCTCTTCCTCATGACAATTTTCATCTCTTCCCAAGTATCAATGGGCTCTCTAACTCTTCTCCTCTCTTTTTGTAATTGGTCCCACCACATAAGGGCATATTCTTTGAATTCAAGGGCTGCCACCTTCACCTTCTTTCTTTCATTGTATGAATTACAATCAAAGACTTGTTCTATTTTTAACTCCCACTCCAAGTAAGCCTCCGGATCATTCTTCCCAACAAAGGGAGGAACGCTGATTTTGACTCCTTCAAGCCTATCATCACGCCTCCTTTCCCTACGTCCTCCTCTCTAAACCGTCCTCCTCTAGGCCTTCCTCTTTCACTATCATAGTCACTTGAATCATCACGGTGTAGGTTAGCAAGTTGTCTATCATAATTGGCTTGCATTTGCTCCATTTGTCTTTGAAAAGCTTGAACTTGATTGGCCATCCTAGCTTGAAGAGTGGCTGACCTTGGAGATAAGGGTGGACTATCCTCATTATTGGCCATGATTTGAGTAGAAGAATTTATGTGTTTGCTCACTACGCTCCCTCACTAGTTCACACAATGGATTTTTTTTTTAACTTTTTTGGCTTTTTTTTTCACAAAAATATATTTTGGACACTCTTGCCTTTTTCCTCTCAATGTTCTCCTTTAGTTCTTAGAGGAATCAAAAACAAAACACAAAAATACCAAAATTCAAGTAACAAAAATCACAAGACTTATCAAAACAAAGGAAACAAAAGGAAAAGGCTAGAAAGGAAAAGCTTGGAAACAAAGAAACAAAAGAAGAAGGGAAAATTTTCAGGAACTCAAAATTACTCAACTAGAACTTTTCTTTTCTCTTTTCTTTCTCAAATTTTCTTGCACAATTTTTTTTTAACTTTGAAGAAGAGATTCAACTTGAAAACTTGTCTTGGAACAAAGTGATATATATATTTTTGGTTTACGAAGAAAAGAAGAAAAGGAAAAAGAATGAAGACAAAGAAGAAGATAAAGAACACAAGACCAAAATTCAACCAAAGCCTAAGCTGGTACCACTTGATGACAACCAAATGGTAGGTTGCCTTGGAATGATCTTTTTTGGTTGAATTTAGAACATAAGTTGTGCAAAACACTCCTTAGAACAACACAAAATTTGATTTCTGAATTGTAACATAGTTAAAGGTGAAGAGGTAAAGAAGAAAATGGATGAGAAAGGAATGATGTAGGCGCCACAAACAAGGGTGTTTGATAAGCCTAATGATGTTCGCCACAAGAATCTTGGATTCTTGATAAGAACTTATCTTGGTTCAACCAAGAACCTAGGAGAACAATATTCTCACCAGAATGGATTTTGATCCAAAAAATAACATCTGAAAAGTGCCTTCAAAAGTGTAATTCACGTTTACAAATAGTGAGGGCAGCCAAACCTTTGGCATCCAAAGACAAAAATATAACCTCCACTTGAATTGACCTAATTATGACATTAATGACTCATTTTAACACCTATTTTAACTCAGCCACCAATCAGGTGTAACCCCCACAATTAACATCTAAAGGAATCTCAACCTATCACTAAAGTCACGTGTAGATTAGGAAGGTGAGCTGCACCAATTTGCAAAATGGACCCACTTTCATAATTCTGACACTTTATTGAATTAAAAGGAAAAAAAAATTAAAAGACTTAGACTTTTTCTTCAAGAGTACACCCCACAAATCATGCTTCTTCAAATTGGATGAGCAAAGTGATTAACTTGGGCTGATTGTCTCTTGTCTTGCATTTGGGCTTGTGTCCATTAAGAGAACCGCTAATTGAGTTAGAGCTTCTTGGGCTTTCTTAGTTCTTGCTCTTGTCATTGGACTACCAAGACCTTGAATGGCTTCTTGATCCAAGTTGGTCTCCATTGGGCTTATATCAAGAACTCGAGATCGCTTTCCAGCATGTAGGCAGCAAAGGTCACCTTCTACTCTTCGGTGTAGATGACCAGAAAGATCTTCTCCATGCTCTTGATCCATTCATCAACTTGGTTCGGGTTCAGGGTCCTCTAAATGGTGGAGGGTTCACTTTACAGAACTCCTCGAATCTTACATGCTCGAGTCCTTTTGCATTGTGACCAGTGTTGCCCTGGAAGTCCATCTCGAACATCATTTGTATGGCCCTTGCCATGTCCCAGAGGCCTTCTGCCATCTCTCTACTTTGCTTGCTTGAGCTCGGGTCCTTTCCTATCAACCGCACCATTGGTTCCTAAGCACATGAAACAGGTAATACTGAGGTGATCAGGCTCAACACTTCATGTAAAGTGAGCTAGTTACCACACACACATATATAGGGGTCATGCATTGTTATCCTATAGCTTATTCTATCAATAAAGCACTATACATGAATAACTATCGCATCATGCTTGAGAAGCATAGCCCAATCTTCAGCTCTATGAGAACTAAACTACTCTAATACCAAAATGTAACACCCTAATATTTAATCCAACATGCCTAGAACGCATTCCAATTAATTATTAGTTATTACTCTTTTGTTCTAGTTCTTATTTTAAGCTTTTGAAAATACCTTAGTGAAAATATGGGTAAATTTTTTTTTTTTGAACGTTAAGCAAAACATGAGCCGTGCATACTGAATTACATCCCATCTCGAGCATAACAAGGAAGAAGATCACAACAAAGCATAAGCATACACGAGTACATCACCATACACCATGAACATGCAAGATTATATTTATAGATATCATCAATAGATAATCGTTCCACTTTGCATACCCATCACATACATAAAGAGAGTTATATCACGCCCACGAATAAGGGTTGGGCTCAAATATAAAATAATCCCATAATATTCATGAATGAAAAGTAGCTATATCAAGCTAAATAAAAGAACTCTCTTCCCACTACTCTACTAGGGTGCGCCTAGGATAGATAACCACTAATAAACAAAAAGCAAAAGAAGGCTATCCCTCTACTATATGTGCACAGGCACTTTAAGAGGTCTGATGCCGGCTCCTTCCTTGCCGTCTCTGGGGGGAGGAAGGTAACCAATCCAGTGGGCCAGCTCGTCGAGTATGGCAAGACGATGGGAGGGCGAGCGTGAGCTCCTCGGCGAGGTCGGTGGCTCCTCCACAAATAGGTATAACTCCTCTCATCCGGCGTACTTAGCCTCCCCATCGCTACCACCCTCCATCATCATTAGAACGGTGGGGGTAGAACCTTCAAGTATATCTGGGTGGGTGAATCCTCTGGGTCCGACCATGCCTCGGGGTGGCAAGAAGGTGATAACGGCATGTAGACTGGGATATCCTGGAGCCAAAGAGCAAGGGGAGACGACCACTGCCTCCGCGCGGCAGGCGCGCTTGAAGATGAGGTCATTAGAGAACAGAGTAGCGATGGAGAATTGAAGCGGTGACTGGATGTGCAAATGGACACTCTATAAAGAGAAAGACAGACAACACATCGACCAATGAAGTGATACGTCATGAGACTGTCGAAGGGCATCTCCCAGGTGGGAGCATCAATGAAGATCACGAAGGTTGCTATCGGCCTTTGAAAACAAGATGGAAAGAAGAAGAAGGGATGAAAAACTTATATACGAAGCTCAGGAGGTTTTCGCCTCCTAATGTGTATGTCATCATCTATGTTCAGGACCTTGGGTTTCATCATAAAATTAGTGGGCATTTATACTTAGGGTTCATTTATTAAGTTCTAAACATTGTTATCCGAGGCTCGTACATTTTAGCATGAATCTTAATGCATGAGTGCAGCATATTAGATCATGAATGCATGTTAATGCCATAAGCAAGATATCATAGGATCACATTAAATGAACATAGCATAACAAATGCAATTTTATTCCGACCTAAATCATTCTTTTAGGTGACTTAGACTTTCTTATCCTCTTTTCCTTGCCACCCTAATACTCTTCCTTTTAAGAATTATAGGTTATGAGCTCATACCTAACTAGTCATCACTAGTCTACACTTATCCTCTTGATAAGCTAAATTTTTTACTTTGAGTGTAGGTTAGAGGGCATAGGATCACCTTTTATAACCATTAATTCTTGGAGTCTAAAGGGTCCTTTTGGATCACCTCTCATAACCTTTAATTCTGGAGTCTAAGGATCACTTTCATATGTTTTATGTCACCTTAATCTTATTTGCATGTTAATTAGAGGTGCAATGTGAGCATGTAATCATAGTTCATCATAAAAGATATCATGTTTGTAATTCTCATTAATCATGCCTCTTAATTAGTGAACCATAATCTCATCATATCATTAATTTGCATAAGCATATTATCAATCATTATTTTAAAGCAGGAAACATGCTCCTACCTAGTATGTTGGAAGTCAAGGACCAGACTTAGCTAATGCATATGCAAAGTTCAACAGGATATACATGTAATCAGTATACTAGGAATCACCAACCACACAATTCAACACATAAGCATATAAGGTCACCAATCTATTTCATCTTGCTTAGAACACACTTATTTGCACATTTAGGGTTTTGGTAATCGATTCCAGGTGCTAGTAATCGATTACCAGAATTAAAAACTTGTTCTAAGCTTAAAAGGCATCCGTAATCGATTACATGGCATGGTAATCGTACCCGAACCAAAAACTTGTTTTGGGCATGAAGAACATCATGGTAATCAATTAAATGAACTGGTCGATTACCAAGACCAAAAACTTATTTCGAGTATGAAGAACATCCTTGGTAATCGATTGCATAGGCTAGTAATTGTAAAACCCTCCTAATTACCATATTTTACTTGCGTATTAACACAGTAATTATTAGAGTATTATTGATATTCATGGACTATACTAGTCGAAATACAAGGCAATAAAGTACTTTAGACATATATGTTTCAAAGCTTATCGCTCCATATATGAACATAATTTCTAAGTCTACAATATGTACATCATACTAGCAAACAAACTAGTTAACTCCTAAGTTAGCCAGGGACCCAATATTAAAAGGACTAGCCCTCGCCTACAACCTAGCCTGCTGAGTATTCGATCCAACAAAATCACATATAGATACAAACGAACCTGGAAAACATCTAATAGTATATCACCGCAGGCTGGTAAAGTCCTAATACTACACTACTACTATGTATAAGCCAAGAGTCCCTAAAGACCTTGTATCCTTCTACAGGAAGCCATTGGCCATCGTATGATAGCCTCGCCTCCGCCAGGAGTATCAGGACCCTCGAGTGGGTCCGAGTCTGAGGATGATGATGAAGAGGATGGTGCATCTGCTGGAGGGTGCTGGTGTAGCGATCGGATATCAAATGCCTCTGGGTGTACCATATGAAAGGCACATGCGTAAGGAAAAGCGAGGTCGAACTTAGCAGGTAAAGACCATGCACTGTGTAACACCCCAAAAATTATTTAAAAATTAATTTGAGTTTTGTTAGCACATCCATTACACATTTAATCCCTTTCAAACATCAAACTAACCCCTAAGGATATAGCCTGGACCGACCTTCCTAGTTTTCGGAGAAATGACCTCAAGGGCATTTTGATCATTTTGCACACGGAAAATTCTGGGCGTTACATTACTCCCCTCCTTAAAAAGAATCTCGCCCTCAAAATTTGTTATAAGCACACGTTATATCAGTTGGATAGGCATGACGGTTCGAAATAAAGGAAATGAAAACAAGCTTGACAGGAAACTCAGGTAATATAACGGTTTGCTAACAATCAGCACCTTAACATGCATATCAGTTAGATATAGGTGACTAGGCGAGGTATAAATCGATACTCATGACTTACACATGGTTGGAACTCAAATGTGGTAGGAGAACTTATCTATAACCATATGTGAATTTGTTGAAAATGGGTGACAAGTGCAACTAGTTTTAAGGGTTTGAGAGGAATGTTAGCTCTTATGGGGAGGTCAAAACCAAACATTTACAGAGTTCTACTAAAACTATCCACAAGTAGACAATCAAAAATAGGGAGGAAGGAACACTCAATCACTTGCTAGGATGGAAGCTCAGAAATCGTAATGAGTAATCATAAGGAGACACGAATACAAACAATTCCAGAAGGCTACCAAAAGCTAAGGGGACATGCTTGAAGGTGTCATGGGCTTCCATTAGCAACAAACCAATGCATGGAACCAAAATCAAGAAGCACATCCAAAATCCTTACCACTTATCGCATACTTACCTCGAATTTTAGAGCGGGTATCTTCAGGATTGACCGTGAACACTCATCCTTGGCATTGGGGTCTAAAAATGGTGTTCAACTATGGGGACTTCACATTGCAATCTTGAATCATATGGCCAGGCTTGCCACATGTAACCCAATTTTGACTGTAATTTTTACTGTCATTAAAATTACCGAATTACCGTAGGTAAATATTATATAAAATTTGAGACCAAACAATCCTTAATAAAGGAATATAATGTTAGAAGAGAAGTTAGGAGCAATTCGTGCAAGTATTGCAAACCCCAATTTTTGTACATGTAAAATGACCAAAATGCCCCTGAGGTTATTTTACTCAGAAAATGAGGATCGTGGGCCCCACCCGTCCTCAAGGGGATGTTTTGATGTTAATAAGGGATTGTTTGTGTTATGTGTGTTAATAGAGGAGAAGAATCCTAATATTTGAGCTCGACGCGAAATGACCAAAACGCCCTTAGCTGTTTAACTCCTATTTGCGTGCCGACTGAGCCCGAACCTCACTAAAATGTGTTAAAAGGTGTTTTTAAGCCATGATTAACCATTGGTTAAGCTGAGTGGTCTCGGTCAATTTTTAAGTAAAATGACGTTTTGCCCCCTTTGTGTAGTTTTACAAATTTTGAGATTTTTGATTCGTTGTAACAAAATCTAAGCAATATTAGGCTCAAATTAAAGCTTATTAAATTATAATTATTAATCTAGAGTTAAAATTATTTATTTAAATTGATTAGAACCTAAAATTGCTTTAAAACACTCAAATTGCTTACTAATTCACCTAAGCCCTTAACCGTAAATTCTCTAAATTGCATGAATACCTTGCCTACACCTAAATAATACATGGAACACACAAAACCCTCTTCCATGAGGCTGTAATGTACGAAATAATTCAGTCATAATACACCAAAAAATTGCACTAAAACATAATGCCAAAAATTACCATAAAATAAGGAACTTTGAAACATGATTCCATGTTTTAAGCCACCAAACAAGATGATTTTTCCTTCCTTGTCTCCTCCTCAAATTGAATCAGATTTTCCTTCTCCTCTTGTCCATTTATGAGCTTTAATTCTTCTATAAATAGGCATGCTTAGAAGTCATTAGAGACTTGCTCAAAAATTTCACAACTTCAAGTTTTTCCTAAGCTCAAAAACTTTCTTTCTTTCTTCCCTTGGCTGAAATTCTTTCCTCAACCTTTCAAGAATATTTTCTTTCATTTCACTCCAAGAAACCAAGTTCTCTTCCTTTCCTTCAAATCAGATTAGGTAGGGAGTTGTTTTTAAGTTTATTTCTATGTTTTGCTAAGTGTTGTTCTTGTTTCAAAATGATGATTTCATGGATTTTCTCTAGTTTTTCCATTTGGTTTTCTTCTTCCTTTTCTTTAACCAATTCAGCCATATGGCCTAGGTGGGACTAAGATGATGGCTTGATGATGAGGACCTTGAAGGTGGGTTTTGAATCCATCACAAGTTAGGCCTCTAAAGCTTGAAAGTTCCACTTGATGCAAAACTTTAAAGAATGATGTTTTTATGATGATTTTATGATCTTGAGTTTAGAATTTGAAAGATGTATTTCTCACTTTGTCTTGTTAAGATATATATATTGAATTTGTATTTCTATAAAGTCTTGAAGGAGCTCTAGTAAAGAAATCAAATGAACTTGCATCCATGTTTAAGTTTATGCCTTGCATAATCATGTTTACTTTCTATGTCATCACTAAAATTTCAAGAATGAATAAATGGACTTGCATACTCATGTTTAAATTTCCAAGTTTGCATTTCATGTTTATATTTCATGTTGTCACTTAATCTCTAAAGATAATAAAGAAGTTGCATCTCATATTTATTTTATGTTCTCACTTTATTTTATAATGGCTAAAAGAATCAACGCATGACATGTTTATTTTTATGTCATCACCTAAAGATCCTAGAGCTCAAAGACTTACCCAAGTATCACAAGCAAAGAAATAAGATTATTGGAGTTAAAGAATTGATTCTTTAAGAAGTCTTGAGATTGGAGCTTAAAAAGATGTAATAATAATTCTTCTCCCTTCACCGGTCCAGTGCGGATTACCGCTCCTTTCTAAGATTCTCTTCTCCCTCCACTGGTCCCCTTGACTACCGCCTTCAAGTTCTTGCATCATGTTTAATTTTCAAGTCATCACCTTAAATCTTAAAGATAAAGAAATGGATTTGCATATCATGTTTATAATTCCAAGTTATCACCTTATAATGACAAGATTAAAATGAGGTTGCATAGCATGTTTATGATTCTAAGATATCACATAAATCTCTTAAGCTCAAGACTTGCTCCTTTTATCTTAAGTGAGAATTTTAATTATGAAGATTCTTTCAAAAGAATTAGTTTCTAAAAGAGTTTTAAAGCTTTGCAAGGATTCTACGGAAACTAATATTTTATGTTCACTTAAAATGTGATTTTATACAATTATATGAGGTTCATGATTTGGCTTCTGATATGAGATTAGTACCAATAAATGATGATGATTTAATATGTTTGAAGTTGTGATAATTATGGTTTATTCTATGCATGTTAGAGATAAAACTAGCTTCCTAGAAAATCGTAAAAGCAAGATTTCTAGAACTTTAGAGAATGAAATTTATGCATTCTCCAGAGCCTTTAGTGACCTTAAGAACCAGATATTATTATGTTTAGATAAGGGACAATGATTTATAATTGGTTTAATAATTAATTTTAGCATCATAGGGAAAGCCGGAACAAGAAAGGGTTAAAAACGTAACTTCTAGCATAAAACCTTAAGAACAACTTACGTCTATGCTACCCCATATAGTCTAATAATGTTCTTAAGGCTTATAATTGATGGTAATAAATCCCTTAGATGCATAAGTAATTAGTTTGATAATTAAGGTTACCCAATTTTAGAGTTCGGTTATTTAAGGGAGCTTTACCTGAAAATTTTAGATGACATCTTTTGATGCTTTGGAATGTCAGTTTATATGATGATGTAATGCCTACTGAGAATTTGATATTATTGAATGATTTCATGGCTTGCATGTTATAATTGCTATTGCAAACAATGAGAATGTTCATGCATCTTGATGATTATGATATAACATGCTAAGACTTAATGGTGACTTAAACTCATGAGGAAATGATCCTTTGGACCCATCAGACTATAGGTGGTCAAAGGTGATTCTTGCCCCTAAACCGTTCTCTCAAAAGGGTAGAATCGGATTTTAACTTATCAAAAGGGATAAGTATATGCTAGTGACAACTAGTAAGGTATGAGCTCATAACCTAGATTACTCCAAAAGGGTGGAGTATAGGGTGGCCCCAAGGAAAATAATGATGATGATGACAAGATTTTAAGTCACCTAGGACACTAAAGGAATGAAATATGTGCACCATGTCTTGTGCATAGCTATTATGATATGATGTTCTTCTGCATAGCATTTTATGAGATGATGATGGGAAATATGATGTTCTTCTATGCATAGTATTTATGATTTGATGATGAGAAATATGATGTTCTTCTATGCATAGTATTTATGATTTGATGATGAGAAATATGATGTTCTTTTATGCATAGTATTTATGATATGATGATGAAGAATACGATGTGTTGATAAAAGGAAAAGTTCATTATAAACATGACATGCTAAGTTTATGATGCATTATAAGACGCATGATTAAAATGACGAACCTCGTAAAGTATATTTTTGAACTTAATAAATCAATCTTAGCATGCTCACTATTTCATAATAACCCGAGGTTCCTGGGGACGATGATGATGAACAATGCATCATGAGGTGAGTACCCTACGAGATTCTTTTTATAAGTTTCTCACTCACTCTATTTTTCTTTCCATCTCGTCTTCAGAAATAGAAGGAAGCGTTCGTGAATCACATTGAGGCTCATTGGAGCTGAACTTGATCTGCTAGTTTCACTCGTATATTTCAGATATCTATCCCTATCCCTGGAGTGTTATTACTAGGTGCCATTAATGGATGTCCTTCCATCCATATATTATTTATGTTTTGTTAGATTGCCTACACTTAGTCTTATTCTGTTGGTAGGCAAAATATCTATATGATATGTAATTATGGATGCTGTATGATGGAGCCAATATATTATGATGTGATGTTTGTAAATTCCTATGTGTCTTTTAAATTTTGCTAAATCATTCACGTTAGCGCGGCTCACGTTTTCAATTATGTTTAAAAAAAAATGGCTCATAATGTATTGGGTTAATTATTAGGGTGTTACACCAAACCTAAAGCATAATCCTTGGCCAGCTAGACCTACGGTTACCATGGTTCTTTCCGCACTTTGGACAAGAACAGGTCCCTTGAGGTGCCTCCTTCTTTGGACCATTCGATCCCTTATAATGAAAATTCCTCCTAGGGACTTGCGGCCTTAACTGAGTCTCACTTGTGACTTGGACTTGAAGCTTTGAAGCTTGCAGTGCCAACTCTTGGTGAAATCCCAGCCCTTGGTGTGCTCAGCTTCTTCCGCCCGTCTTGATGATGCGGCACTTGTTGACTAGGGTAGGGAAGTCTCTAATCTCCAAGTGTGCAACGACAACGTTAATCTCCGCCTAGCCCCACCTAATACTTGACGCATTTCCATAACTCGTTAGGGTTACCTTAAAGATTCTTGAAAACTTAATCAGCTCCTCAAACTTTGCATGTAACTGTGTGATGCTCATCCTTCCTTAGGCTTTGCATGAACTCCACATCCTTGGCATTTCCTCACCGATGCTGGAAAGTATTTATCATAGAAGCCAATCTTGAACATCTCCCAATTTATCATAGTGCTAGCTGCCTCCAACAGCCTTCGGGTGCCAACCTACTAGAAATTAAGTCCGCCTTTAGCATAAAGAGCAAAAGTCACCTTTTGTTCCTCAGGATAGGAGATCAAAAAATCTTCTCCATGCTTTTAATCCACTAATCGGCTTGGTTCCAGTTCAAGGCTCCTCTAAACGATGGAGGGTTCACCTTATGAAATTCTCCAAACTGGACATGTTTGAGTCCTTCAGCATTCCGACTAGCATCGCCCTAGCGGTCCATCCGCCCAAACATCATTTGCATGGCCCTTGGCATGTCTCTAGGGCTTCTGCCATCTCTACTCTTATCGCTCGAGCTTAAAGCCCTATCCTATCGTGGTTGACCATCGTTCCTAAGCACACAGAGTAACAAACACGGAGGTGATCAAGCTCAATACTTCAGGCAAAGTGAGTTAGTTACCGTGGACACCACACATAGGGTCATGTATCTCTATCCTATAGCTTGTCCCATCAACAAAGCACTACACATGACATAACTATTGCATCATGCTTAAGAAGCATAGTCAGTCCAATCCTTAGGCTCCATGAGAACTATAACGCCCAAATTTTTTGTTTGAGTACAAATGACCAAAATACCCTGAGGTCATTTTACCCGAAATTAAAGGCAAATCAAGATCCTTGAATGGGTCAACTCAATGTTTGAAGGGGATTGTAACTGTTATGTTTGATATCCAAGGTGAAAATTCGTTTTAACTTTTCAAAATAACCAAAATACCCCTGATGTTTTACGTGGGTAAAGGTGCCATTTGAGCCTTAAACTTTTCCAGAAGATTAGAATGATGTTTATGAGTGTTTGTGATGATTAGTTGGCCCCTAAGGTTTCGAGTAGTTTTAGTGCAAAATTGTCATTTTGCCCTTAAAATAGTGTACAATGAGCCTATTGACGTAATTAAGCAAACCTAAGCTCTAATCGAAGATTAATTTATTTCCAAATTAATCTAGAGTCAAATAATTTATTAAGGTTAATTAGAAACTAAGATTGCTTGGTTAAACTTAATTACATTCTATTCAAGATTCCTAA
>JAMLFY010000019.1:3312443-3413039 GCA_030441495.1 Dalbergia oliveri | reverse complement strand
AACCTTTCCAAATTACACTTTTAAGTAATATACTTTCTTCCAGCAACAGGGTAAATTTTTAAATAACAAAGAATATTTCATTATTTCATGCATAAGCATTCTCATTGTTTGCAACAGTAACTATAACATGCAAGCCCGGAAATCATTCAATGATATCAAATACTTAATAAGCATCAAATCACTTCATAGACTTATCATTTCAAATTCAAAGAACTATCATCATAAATTCTTACCAAAACTGTCTTAAACATCCAAACTTTAAAATCGGGTAACCTCAATTATCAAACTAATTAATCATGCATCTAAAGGATTCATTATCATCATTACCATTAATTATAAGCCTTAAGAACATTATTAAACTATATGGGACAACATAGGCAGCAAGTTATATTTAAGGTTTCACGGTGTGAAGTTGCATTTTTAACCCTTTTATTACGGCTTTCCTTATGGTGCTAAAATTAATTACTAAACCAATTATGAATCATTCTCCCTTATATAAACATAATAGTACTTGGTTCTTAGGGCTGCTAAAGGTTCTGGATAGAATGCATAAATTTCATTCTCTAGAGTTCTAGAAATCTTGCTTTTACTTTTTGGGAAGCTAGTTTTATTTCTAACATGCATAGAATTGTTCTCTTAGCAATAAACCATAATCATCACAACTTTGAACATATTAAACCATCATCATACAGTAGTACTAAACTCAGATAGTAGCCGAATCATGAACCTCATATAATTGCATAAAATCACATTTTAAGTATACATAAAGTACTAGTTTCCCGTATAATTTTTGCAAAGCTTCAAACTCTTTTAGAAACTAATTCTTTTTGTTAAAATTTAAAGAAATTATAAGACTTAAGCCTTTTAATCATGAGGCCGATTTATACATTGAAAGAATGTTCATGATTAGAATTTTCACTTAAGATAAAAGGAGCAAGTCTTGAGCTTTAGAGATTTAGTGATAACTAGAATTATAAACATGCTATGCAACCCATTTTAATCTTGTCTTTATAAGGTGATAACTTGGAAATATAAACATGATGCAAGAAATGGAGTGGCAATAGTCCGCATCGACCAGTGGAAGAAGAGAATCTTAAGAAACTGAGCGCTGGAATCCGCATAGGACCAAGTAGGAAGAAGAGAATTCTTATTAAGCTCCAAACTCAAGACTTCTTAAAGAATGAATTCTTTGACTCCAATAATCTCAAGAAAGCTTTAGAAGTTTTTATTATCATGGTTCCAACTTTGCTTGTGATACTTGGGCAAGTCTTTGAGCTCTAGGATCTTTAGGTGATGACATAAAAATAAACATGTCATGCATTGATTCTTTTAGCCATTATAAAATAAAGTGAGAACATAAAATAAATATGAGATGCAACTTCTTTATTATCTTTAGAGATTAAGTGACAACATGAAATATAAACATGAAATGCAAACTTGGAAATTTAAACATGAGTATACAAGTCCATTTATTCATTCTTGAAATTTTAGTGATGACATAGAAAGTAAACATGATTATGCAAGGCATAAACTTAAACATGGATGCAAGTTCATTTGATTTCTTTACTAGAGCTCCTTCAAGACTTTATAGAAATACAAATTCAATCCATATATATCTTAGCAAGACAAAGTGAGAAATACATCTTTCAAGTTCTAAACTCAAGATCATAACATCATAAAAATATTATTCTTTAAAGTTTTGCATCAAGTGGAACTTTCAAGCTTTAGAGGCCTAACTTGTGATGGATTCACAACCCACCCTCAAGGTCCTCATCATCAAGCCATCATCTTAGTCCCACCTAGGCCATATGGCCGAATTGTTAAAGAAAAAGGAAGAAGAAAACCAAATGGAAAAACTAGAGAAAATCCATGAAATCATCATTTTGAACCAAGAACAACACTTAGCAAAGCATAGAAATAAACTGAAAAGGGCACATGCGGCGAGGATGAGAACTGATTTTAAAATAAAATAAAATAGTCGCCACCAATTTTAATTCTGAAAAAATTGGAAAACCTTTTTTAATTTGTAAACTGGTCTTTTAAAGAAATTTAAGTTCTGAGTTCTGATTATGATTAGGGAAGGGTGAAAACTTAATCCCACTTACCCTAATACATCCGTATAAAGAAGTTACCCTAGAGCTCATTATGCAAATTTGTTTATAATTTTAATAATATTTAATTTTTTAAATGATCACAATTATGTACAAACATAAAATAAAATGAAATTAAATTAAAGAAAGAAATAAGAATTAAATGAGAACACAATTTAAAAAAAAGTAATTTTAGCTTGATAGTTATTGGCTACGACGTATCCCTTGGTGCAATGAGGAACTCAAAGCCACGTCGTTCTGTGAAAATGAGTCCTGTTGATGAATTTTAATTAAAAGAGAATGAAAATGTGTTGATTGATTTTTAATTTTTAGAAATCGAATTTTGATTATTAAATGGATGGAAAACATCTTTTATTTTTTAATTTTTTACAAGCTCTAATTTCAACAAAAACTTCCTAAATTAATTCATAAATACAAATACACAATTAATTTAAGCAAAACACATAAACATATACAATAATTAAACTTAAAAATAAATTTGTTCAGGAGCACAATTACATAATTAATCTAAACACACAACACAAAAACATATAAAATAATTAAACTAAAAATCTAATTTTTTCATCTTCTTTCTTTTTTTTAATTAAAAATTCAATTCACTCAAAATCAAAGAAATAATTAAATCACTCTCTTTATTTTGTTTTTCTTTTCACATAATTAAATCACTTATGAAATTAATTTATTTAATTCCACTTGAATGATTTAACATGTCACAAACTCTTTTTTTTTTAAGTAAAATAAAATACTCAAATATGATAATAATAATAATAATAATAACTCTATTACACCCCACACACACTTCACACATACACACACGCGCACCCACTCATGATCTTTTCTAACCATCACACACTAACACTCTTTCACATGCTCACCAACACAAATTTAACAAAGGAAAAAAAATCTGAAAAAAAAAGAAAGAGAGAGAAAGAGAGAAAGAATGAGATAGTGAGAAATAGAGAGAGGCCGAGAAGAGGAGTGAGATGGGGACACCGCCATGGGCAAGAGGCAGAGGGAACGCCTCGTGCTGCCAGCCCACCATGGGACTGGGCTGGGAGAAGAGAGGGAGGATATCGCGAAGGGGAGTCACTAGTACCGGTGGAGGGTGAAGGCGATGATCCATGACGGAAGCAGGATGGGGCGCAAGAGAGAGATGGGCTTTGGAGGTCACGATCTCGCGGAACACGAGCTGGGAGCGAGCGGAGATTACAGGAAGTGAGGTCGGAAGAGTCACCACCGCGATGACGTTCTTGGCGCGGAGGTCTCGAGGAAGCAGGAGGAGATCAAGTGGCGACGTGCGCGGCGCGGCTCGGTCGCGGTTGCACGTGACGCGATGTCCTGAAGAAAGGTATGGTGGAAGACGCTTGCACGATGGGCTCAGCTCGCGGCGAGGGAAGACTGATGTGGTGGTTGGGTTTGGTGGTTCGCGATCTGAGAAAAAAACAAGAAGAAGTCGCGCTGTGCCTGTGAGAGGCACGTTGAGGTTTCCAATGGCAGTGGTGTCATGGTGCTATGCGAGGAGGTTGAGTGGCTACCATCTAATTCCTAAGGAAGAGCGACCCGGCGATAGCTTGCGGAGGAACGATGCAGAATGGGGACGGCGTGATGATACTTCGCGCTCATCGGTTTAGGAGTTCGTGGTGTTGGAGGAAGGATGGCGACTGTAGGGATGCAAATTGAGGCGATGAGAGAGGAGGAAAAACTAGCAATGAGCGGCGAGGAGCCGCCGTGGCTTCTCTCCCTTCCTTATTACATTTCTTTATTTTTATTTTCTTGCATTTGGATTGATTGATGTTGATGTGCTGCTTGGATTTGATTTATTTGGCTTGGATTTTTGATTGGGTTGTAGGTGATGGTAAAAATGGTGACAATTGGAAACTATGGGTTGTTAAAGGTGGTTGTTTTAGGTGTGCTAGGGAGGAGGAAATGGTAGTGTCGGCTTTTGTGGCTATGGGTTACATGGTGATGGTGGCAGAGGGTTGTCTGGTGAGGATAGAGATTGTGCTGGGTTTAGAGGATAGAGGTTCTGGTTGTTACTAGGAATAATAGCTTCAAGGAGCCAGGTTGCTAGTGAGAATGTTTCCCTTTCTGTTGGTGCTTATGGGTATTAGAGAATGGCCGTCCCTATGATACAAGCTTGGCTTACCATGAACCCAGCCCTCCTTTCACCTAACCAAAAGAAATTTTATCCGTTTGCAAGGAGTGGGTAGGAACACCATCATGGTGTTGCCACTCCCGTGACTTTCCTTTTTTCCTTTTTTGTTTTCATGCGTCATGGGCTAAGCGGCCAACACATACAAATTTATTTTTTATTTTTATTTTTGTTATATATTTTTTTTGTTAATGGACCAGGCTGAAACAACAAAACAAAATAAAATGGAATGGCTGCAAACTCAATGGGCTGAAATGGATTAGGCTGAAAGGATTAAAATGGGCTATTTACTTATGCAAATAACAAACAACTAGTAGGAACACAAATAGACAAATAAATAAAATCAAATAAATATTGGACAAAATATGGTGTTCACAGCTGCTCTTTACTTGTTTCTTATTGAAAAATATGAAGACTGTGACTTTGATATTTTTTAGTAAGAGATAAGGAAAGATATGAACACATATTTTGTCCAAATGCATGTTGATGATGAATGCATGATAACACAATGATGATCACAATGTTGATGAATGCATGATAAGGATGTATGACTTTTGTAGGAAGGGATTGAAGTAGAAAGACATGTGGTGTGAGGGACAAATGACATGACGATGAGAACAAACAAATTGGTTATTGAAATATAACATGATGATGGGTGAAAAATGAATGATAATTATGGTAGAAGAGCTTATAGTTGCTGATGATTTTTTTTTTTTATGATGATAAATAATGATGTGTGTATGATGGATGATGAATATGCCCCATGATAATGTAAAATGTTCTGATGGATGATGCTAGATGATCGATGCACAATTACGATGAATGCATGGTAACAATTTAAAATGATATAGTGGGTGGTACCGAGAATTCGATGCATGATGACAATGCGAAATGATATGGTGAATGATGCTAGATGTTTCATGATGATTATATATTGCTAATGTTAAGTAAAGAATGGAATATGATTGAAATTTTTTTTTTTTTTTTTTACTTGTGGGGTAAAGTGTTAAAGCATATGAAATGTAAAAGCATGTGAAAAGTGAAATTTGCATATGAAATGTAAAAATCTATGAAAGTAAATGTGAAAGTATTGTAAAGGCATGTGAAAGTAAATGTGAAAGCAGATTAAATGTCTGTGAAAGCATGTAAAATGTGAAAGCACGTAAAGATTGTGAAGCAAATGTAAAAGCAAAATGTGAAAGCATTGTAATGTGAAAGAGTGTAAATGTGAAAGCAGTGTAAATGTGAAAGCAGTAAATGTGAAAGCATTGTAATGTGGAAGCAGGAAATGTAAATGTGAAAGCAGGAAATGTGAAAGCGTGTAAATGTGAAAGCATAGTAAATGTGAAAGCAGTGTAATGTGAAAGCAGTGTAAATGTGAAAGCATAGTAAATGTGAAAGCGGTGTAAATGTGAAAGCATGTAAATGTGAAAGCAATGTAAATGTGAAAGCATGTAAATGTGAAAGCATCTAAAATGTGAAAGCATCTAAAATATGAAAGCATTTAAAATGTGAAACTTAAAAGACTTGTGAAATGTGACTATTGTGAAAACATGTGCAAACGAGTGGTTAACAATCTTGATGAAATGATGATGCATGATTGATGTCATGATGATATGATGAATGATGCAAAGCTGATATAGAGATGATGTAATAGTTGCTAAAAGAGATGATGTGATAATTGCTGAAAAGTACATGATGTCATGATTGTGCTGAAAAGTACATGATGCGATGGTGATAACAAATGGATACTCAATGAATTATATGTGATGCTTGCTCATGATGAATGATATAATGCAAAGATTCAAGTTGCAGAAAAGTATATGCTTAGGGATGATCGAATAATGCAATAATGATATAATGAATGATATGACTTGTGACAATTATGCTTAGATGATTGATGATAAATGCTCTAACATGATAAGATAACTTTAAAAGAAAACAAATTTACCCCAGTTTGTGGCATGTTGATGGTATGGTAATGATGAATGATATGACTTGTGATTACTACGTCTAGATGATTTGATAGTGCAAATGACGAATGCCTAACTTGCCCCAATTTGCATTGTGGAAAATGTTGATGAGATGAACATGATGAATGTCCTAAATGATTTGATAATTAGGGATGTGGATGTCTTAGGAATACACATGATGAATGGTGTGATGATGTGATAAGATAAAGATGAATGATCAGAATTGAGACAAAGAAATATTGTAAAAGAATGATGTTGACATTTACAAGAGGTAATGATTAACAATGTAGGAAAGTGGGTGTCTAGGAATGATCAAATGACATGATGAATGATACGACTTATGAACACTATGCTTAGATGATGTAAATGATAATTGCTCTAGCATGATGAGATGACTTCACAAAGAGAAATAGAGTTTTTTTTTTTATGGTATGAGTATGATGAATGTTCTAAATGATTTAGTAATGACCTAATATGATAAGATAACTTTGTACATGATGATTGATAATGAAACCTAGATGATTTGATGCTAAGAAATTTTGCCAAGTTTAGATATCCAAGCATCGCTTTGAGAAGATCTTTGTCTAATTCAAGACGAGCCGATTTGATAATAACTTGCTTTGTGATTTCCCTTTTTTTTTCATTTTCCTTGTTTCCAATTCCCCATTGATTTCATCTTTAGTTCCTCCCCTTATCATGCTTTTGACTTTGCTTCTTTTGTCAATTTTGCCCAGCTTTTGTATGGACTGACATCTGGTTCCCAATTGAGCAAACTTTTTCTCTTTCTCTTTCATCTTTCTTCTTTCTTTTCTTTTCTTTTTTTTTTTTCAAAACAATCTTCTCTTTTTGGGTTCTGATAAGCGAACCATTTGTTTTCTCCTTTTTGTTGGATTTTTCTTTCATTTCCTTTTTCCTTTTGTTTTGTGTTTGCTCTACTTCTTGCCAAGACTGTCCTCTTGAGTATTACATCAAGTGAACTCCTTTTGAGATCTTTTTTTTTTTTATGTTTTGGGATAGACATTGACTTAACTTGACTTGATTTTTTTTTTTGTCTTGATTATATATGATGAGGGTTTGATGATGAGGGAAGAGAGGATAGAGGTGACATAGAAGTTAGAATGAAGGGTTTGGATTTGGTGATATAGAAGTTAGAATGAAGGGATTGAATTTGGAAGTGTTTGGCATTTACAGAGCACAAGGAAAGTCAAAATGAGGTGTGAGAGATATACAATGCAGATTTCATTTGATTACTCATTTCATCAATTACTCGCCTTTGAGTTAGAATTCATGATCAAGATTAGAATCCATTGCCATGCTACAAAGGTTCCTTGGACCGTTGGCTCATTTTGTGAGGGACGACTCTTGTTTGATTAAGAGTCATTTAATTGCCCCAGTTTGACATCATTCATAAGCTCCTTTTTTTGCCTGATTCTGAAGTGACACACCTTTTGCTAGATTGCTCTTTTAGTTTTTCAATCTAGTTTGCACTTTTTCTAACTTTCCCTAGATCGTCATTTTAACTTTTCAGTCTAGCGAGTTTTTTTCTTTTTTTTTTGGCTCTAACTTTTGCCTGGATTTGTTTTTTTTTTTTTGTGGATTCAGCGAGCCTTTTCCTTCATTCTTTATTCTAAGTACCTTCATTTTTTTTACCAACTTTGCTAGTTTTTTTTTTGCCCGAGATGGATCTTCATGGTGTGTGACTATTCTTAGTTTAGAGCTTACAATTGATGTCAAGTGTAGAAAACCAAATGCTTCCTCCTCTTTTGATATGTTTGTCCTTGGTAGATTGGTGCTGATCACATTTAACTCTTTGCCTATTGTAGCTTTCTTATCAACAATTAAAAATTGCCCCAATTGATGATTGAGCTAGAGTGTTTGGGGCAACATTTTACTCTTTGATTATTGGCTTGACCATTTTCCACTAAGTCTAGCACATGAACATATTGTTTGCATAGCTTTGGACCTTCATCAAGACCATGATTGTTCATATTCACAAGAATCAATTGATGAGTTATCAAAATTATCTGCAATGGGTGGAAATGTTTGGGAAAAAAAATGATTTTGAAATAGTGGAGAAGGAAGGAAGAATGTATGGATAAAAGATGGAAAAATGGTAGAAAACACATGCACAATCATTTCAGCGCTTCAAAAATTCATATGCAATTTTAATGCCCTATAGAAGGTAATATATTGCTCAAGCTCAAGGTCAAGTCAAGTAAGGATTCTTATCCTTATTCCCTAATGTCTCTTCCTCAAAAGGAAAACCACTTCACATCTTCCAAGCGTTATTCAACTCATCAAGCTTTAAGGCCAGGAATGACTTATTCAAATATGCTATTCGGGGGTTCCTTATTCTCTTCTTTCTTTCTCACTCTCTTTAGCCATGGATCTCCTTCTTTTTTTTTTTTTGTGTCCCTATTTCTCTTTCTTTCTTTCCTATTTTTTTTTCATTTTTGATTTGCTCATTATTCTCAAATGCCACCTCTTGAATCAAACAAAATTTCTTTTGGATGAGCAATGCTTAGAGGCGAAATGATGCATTTTTTTTATTTTGTACAAAATGAAATGTTGTCTATATGATGCATGACAGATATCATATTTTTTTATTTTTTATTTTTATGTGTGCTATACCATTGAATGATTTAGGAAGAAGAGATTTTTTTTTTTTGAGCTTATTGATGTATGCTATCATGTGTGGAAAAAATGCATGATGCAAACTAGGGAATGGATATGAAAGATGGAAAGAAAGGATGAAGTCAAATTAGGTTTTTTATGACGTGGACTATGGATGAGAAAGAGTGACAAAGAAGATGTATGAATAAATGTATGACCCTTTTCTTCTGAATATGGATTGAGCATGAATGCATGCCAAATTTTTTTGTGGAATTACATTGAAAGAAAATTATGCGTGAATGCATGCCAATTTTTTTGAGTACTATGTAAACATGAATACAGGCCAAAATATTTTTATTTTTTATTTTTTATGTGAACTATCCATGAAAAAAATTTATGAATGCATGCCATGCATGAATGTATGTCATTTTTATGAATGAATGAATTTCAATGATTTTTTTTTTTGGATGAATGTGGACTATGCATGAATGCTTTCCATTTTTTTTTTGTGGAATATGCGTGAAGAGAATATGTGAATGAATGCATATGAAATGTTTTATTTATTTATTATTTTTTTATGTGAATTATGTATGAAAAAATATATATGTGAATGAATGCCATACATGAATGCATGCTATTTTTATGAATGCATAAAAATGAATGTCAAATGATATATATATATATTTACGAATGTTAATGTGATGAGAATGTGTGCATGGATGAGTGATAAGAATGGGCTATGCATGTTGTGCATGAGTAATGTGAGAAAGGAATATATGCATGTATGCATGAGATAGAATGTTTGTATGTATAAAAGGCTGAATTATTTTTTAGGATGTGTGCAATGAAAAGTTTTTTTTTTTTGTGTATGTAATGAATGAACCATGAAAAGTTTTTTTATGCATGAAGAGATTTTTTTTTATATGCAATGAATGATTCGTACAAAAAAAAATTTGTTATTATTTTTTTTATGCAATGCATGAGCCATGCGGTATAATTTTTCTTTTTATATATGCAATGAATGATTCACCAGATGATTATTGGATGTCCTGAATGGGCATGATAATTTTTCTTTTTTATATATGCAATGAATGATTCACACCAGATGATTTTTGGATGTGATAACTAGTCCATGCAAGATTTTTTTTTTTTTTATATGCAATGATTAAGTCATGCAAAACGATTTTTGTATACAATGAATGGACCATGCAAGATGACTTTTGTATGCAATGAATGAGCCATACAAGATGGTTTTTGTCTTTTTCTTTATGCAATGCATGAGTCATGCATGAAAACTTTTTTTGGGGAATGCATGCAATGAAATGATTTTTTTTTGTGTGCATGTAATAAATGAACCATGAAAAGATTTTTTTTTATATGCAATGGATGAGTCATGCAAAATTTTTTTTTTTATTTTTATTTTATGCAATGCATGAGTTACACTAGATGATTTTTGTGTAGAATGAATGGGTCATGCAAGATTTTTAGTATGTAATGAATGGGCCATGCAATTTTTTTTTTACATATGCAATGAATAAGTTATGCAAAATGATTTTTGTATGCGATGAATGGGTCATGCAAGATGATTTTTTTTAATTGGAAAAATGTATGCATGCTAGATAAATTATATGTATGAAAAAAAATGCACGAACATATGGAAATGATGATTACCTCACTTTCTCCGTTTTTGCTCATGCATGAATGCATGTAATAAAAAAAGTGTAAATTTTATGCATGCCATGTTTATTGAATGGTTTAAGGCAAAAGAATTTGTGTTTTGGATGCTAAGATGCAAAGTAAGGAAAAATTATGCCCTTTTCTTTATGAATGCTTGGAATTATGCTTGTCATGTTGGCTTTTTTTTTTTTTGCATATCACAAATATTTGAAAATGCATGGAGATGGGTGAAGGATTTTTGAAAAAATGCATGCCATGAGTGTTTGAAAAGGAAAGAAAAAAAATGCATGTTAGTTGATTTTTTTCAAACTTAAAAATGTATGCTATGTCATGAATGCGATGAATGTTTTTTTTTTTTTTAAGAAAGATGCATGCTATGCATGAAGCACACTATTTTATTTTTATTTTTTTGAATGAATGAAAATAAATGTCAAATAGTTTTTTTTTTTGTGGATGATGTCAATGTAGTGTATGCATGAGTTATGTTAGAAAGTAATGTATGCTATAATACATGAAACAGAATGTATGCAAAATGAGATTTTTTGGTGGGAAAATATATACATGTATGTTGGAGATATATATTATGAACGAGTCATGCATTAAATTTTTTTTGGAATGCAGGCAATGAAATGAAATGTTTTTTTTTTTGGCACTATGCATGGTATTTCTATCCTAAAGATGGGTGTTATGCATGTTATGTATGCATAGAAATAGTGCATGTGAGATTTTTTATGCCCCTTATGAATGCATATGAATGAAATGTTTATAAAAAGATTTTTTTTTTTTTGGAGAAAAGGAAGAAAATGCATGCATGTATGTTGAGATATATACAATAAATGAGTGAAAATAGAAACCAGATGCCCTCTGTGTCCTAAAAGGGTGGGACCTAATGTTTGATAGTTCTAAGGCCAAACCCTATTTAAGGTAGCCAATTAAGGTCATTCTAGTAGTGCACAACTTTTGGATGGATCTAGACCCCTAAAAGGCCAGGAAACCCAGATTACCCCTATCTATGAGAGAGATCCAGCTCATAAAAGGATCACAAGGAGGGATGGACCCTCTCAATATAACCATTCATGATACTGGTAGCAATCTGGTGGTCCCCAAATGCCAAGTGAGCATGAAGCCCCTCAATGACAATGTCAGGACTCCTCCTAAATCCTCGGGTTATACAAGCTCGGGTATAGAGCCAAAAAGTGTGTGAAGTTGTGATAGTGCATTGTGTGTAAGGAGCATGCAAACCTTGCAATCCTAAAACTATACACATTCCTACAAGAAAAAAAACAGCATATATACATACAATAGTCATCTACCCTAAAGTTTGAGTGTTAGATAAATAATATAAACAATTATATACAAATAAATAAAGATAAAATAAACAATTATAGATAAATAAGAAGGAAATAAAAAGATAAAAATACACAAATAAAAATAAACAAATGTGATGTAAAGGGAAAAAATAAATATTATAAATTATAAATTATTTGCATAATTTACTCTAATAGGCTTGACTTCTCAGCGTCCCAGTGGAGTCGCCAAACTGTCAACGTCCGGAGGGCACATGCGACGAGGATGTCGACCGATTTTAAAATAAAATAAAATGGAAGTCGCCACCAATTTTAATTCTGGAAAAATTGGAAAACCTTTTTAATTTGTAAACTGGTCTTTTAAAAGAGATTTAGGTTTGGAGTCTGATTATGATTAGGAAAGGTGGAAACTTAATCCCACTTGCACCTAATACATCCGTATAAATACGGTTACCCTAGAGCTCATTATGCAAATTTGTTTATAATTTTAATAATATTTAATTTTCCCTTAAATGATCACAATTATGTACAAACATAAAATAAAATGAAATGAAATTAAAGAAATAAAAATTAAATGAGAACACAATTTAATGAAAAATTAATTTTGGCTTGATAGTTGTTGCTACGCGACGTATCCTCTGGTGCAATGAGAACTCAAAGCCACGTCGTTCTAGAAAATGAGTCTGTGTTGATGAATTTTAATTACAAGAGAATAAAATGTGTTGATTGATTTTTAATTTTTAGAAATAGAATTTTGATTATTAAATGGATGAAAACATCTTTTATTTTTTAATTTTTTACAAGCTCTAATTTCAACAAAAACTTCCTAAATTAATTCATAAATACAAATACACAATTAATTTAAGCAAAACACATAAACATATACAATAATTAAACTTAAAAATAAATTTGTTATGAACACAATTACACAATTAATCTAAACACACAACACAAAAACATATAAAATAATTAAATAAAAATCTAATTTTTTTTCTTCTTTCTTTTTTTAATAAAAAATTCAATTCACTGAAAATCAAAGAAATAATTAAATCACTCTTTTTATTTTGTTTTTTTTTCACATAATTAAATCACTTATGAAATTAATTTATTTAATTCCACTTGAATGATTTAACATGTCACAAACTCTTTTTTTTAAGTAAAATAAAATACTCAAATATGATAATAATAATAATAATAATAACTCTATTACACCCCACACACATTAACACATACACACACGCAACCCATCATCATCTTTCTTACCATCACACATAACATCTCTCACATGCTCACCAACACAAATTTAACAAAGGAAAAAAAAAATTGAAAGAAAAAGAGAGAGAGAGAGAGAGAGAGAGAGAGAGAGAGAGAGAATGAGATAGTGAGAGAAATAGAGAGAGAGGCCGAAGAGGAGAGAGTGAGACGGGGACACCGCCATGGGCAAGAGGAAGGGGACGCCCTTGGTTGCCGCTCACCATGGCGTTGGGGTTGGCGAGGAGGGAGGGATAGGCGAAGGGAGGGAGTTGAACTGGTACGGTGTTGGAGATCGGAGGCAATGATCCATGGCGGAAGGGGGGGGCGCAGAGAGAGATGGGCTTCGGGGAGGTCATTTCTGATGGGACCAACAAGCTGGGAAGCGCGCGAATTCAAGGAAAAGGGAGGTCGGAAGAGCTCACCGCGATGGCATTCTTGGCTCGGGGGTCTCGCGAGGAAGCAGAGTGAGGTGGCGACGTGCGGCGCGCGGCTGGCGTCGGGTTGCACGTGACGGCGATGCCTTGAAGAAGGTATGCGGAAAAAGCTTGCACGATGGGCTCAGCTCGCGGCGAGGAAGACTGATGCGGTGGTTGGGTTTGGTGGTTCCAGGGAAAAAAACAAGAAGAAGTCCGCCTTGGTCCTATGTGAGGCACGTTGAGTTTCAGTGGGGTGGTGTCATGGTGCTATGCGAGGAGGTTGAGCGGCTGCCATCTAATTCGGGAGGAAGAGCGGCCGCGATGGCTTCCTAGGAACGATGCAGCTGAGAGGGGGTTGTGATGACTTCGTGTCTGATTTGCTTTGCGTAGTTGATGGTGTTGGAGGAAGGATGTGGTCCGGTGTGGGGTTACTTGAGCAATAATCCGATGACGGAAGGTAGCCGCGTGGCTCTCCCTTTCCTTATTACATTTCTTTATTTTTATTTTCTTGCATCTGGATTGATTGATGTTGATGTGCTTGGATTTGATTTATTTCTGGCTTGGATTTTTGATTGGGTTGTAGGTGAGTGTAAAAATGGTGACAATTGGAGACTGGGTTGCTAAAGGTGGTCTGTTTTAGGTGCAGGCTAGGGAGGAGGAAATGGTAGTGTCGGCTTTTGTGGCTATGGGTTACATGGTGATAGTGGCAGAGGGTTGTTCATGAGGATGGAGATTGTGCTGGTTTTAGAGGATAAAGGTTCTGTTTGTTACTAGGAATAATAGCTTCAAGGAGCCAGGTTGCTAGTGAGAATGTTCTTATGTTGGTGCTTATGGGTATTAGAGAATGGTCGCCCCTATGATACAACCTGGTTGCCATGAACCCAGCTCACTTACCTATCACGAAAGAAATTTTATCGTTTGCAAGGAGTGGGTGAACACCATCATGGTGTTGCCAGTTCCGTAACTTTCCTTTTTCCTTTTTTGTTTTCATGCGTCACGGGCTAAGCGCCAACAAATGCAAATTTATTTTTTATTTTTATTTTTGTTATATATTTTTTTTGTTAATGGACAGGCTGAAACAACAAAACAAAATAAAATGGAATGGGCTGGCAAACTCAATGGGCTGAAATGGATTAGGCTAAAGGGATTAAAATGGGCTATTTACTTATGCAAATAACAAACAACTAGTATGAACACAAATAGACAAATAAATAAAATCAAATAAATATTGGACAAAATATGGTGTTCAGAAATAAACTTAAAAACGCTCCCTACCTAATTTGATTTGAAGGAAAGGAATAGGACTTGGTTTCCTTGAGTGAAACGAAAGAAAATCTCTTTGAGAATGGGAGCAGAAATTTCGGCCAAGGAGGAGGAAGAAAGAAAGCTTTTGGTGCTCCTAAAACTAGAATTTGTGTAAGTTATGAGCAAGGCTTCCAAGGCTCCAAGTAAGCATATTTATAGAGGAATTCATGCTCATGTATGACAAGAGGAGGAGGCATAATTTTCGGATTTTTCATGGGGAACAAAGGGAGGAAAATCATTTCTTGTTTAAGGCATGTTTTATGCCATGTTTTAGGGAATTTTTTGGCATTTTGTTTTAGTGCATTATCTTGCAATAATTCTAATGATTATTGCTGAATTATTCGTGCATTACAGCCTCATGGAAGAGGGTTTTGTGTGTTCCATGTATTATTTAGGTGTAGGCAAGGTATTCATGCAATTTAGAATTTACGGTTAAGGGCTTAGGTGAATTAGTAAGCAATTTGAGTGTTTTAAAGCAATTTTAGGTTCTAATCAATTTAAATAAATAATTTTGACTCTAGATTAATAATTAGAATTTAATAAGCTTTAATTTGAGCCTAATATTGCTTAGGTTTCGTTAGATGAATCAAAAATCTCAAAATTTGTAAAACTGCACAAAGGAGGGGGTAAAAGATTTCGCCCTTGAAATTCGTATCTGACACTTCGATCCTGTGCTTGCATATCTGATTCCAACTCCCATGTAACTTCTTCAGTTTCACCTCGTCCCCATGCTACTTTGACTAGGGGTACAACCTTGTTCCTTACCCTGCTTAACTCCTTGGTCAACAATTCTCGTGGGTGGTAAGTTGAGAGTCATCTCTTAATTGTACATGTTCTTGCTCTAGTACATGACTTGGGTTAGAATGATATTTCTTAACTGGAAACATGGAAAACATCATGAAGGTTGGACAGACTGGAGGTAGGTCTATACGGTAGGCTCCAGAACCTATTTTGCTAAGGATTTCAACGGACCAAGAAATCTGGGCTCAATTTCTTTACTTTCATTGCTCGGCCTATGCATGGTGGCGGTGATTCTAGAAACACATGGTCCCCTTCTTGAAAATCTAGCGGTTTTCACGCTTGTCCGCATAGTTTTCTTGACTTTGAGTAAGATCTTATCCCTAATCTTCTTGATTTGTTTCGTCGTTTCCCTCACAATATCCAGTCCAACATAGAGGTAATTGACACTTCCGTCCATAGAGGGCCTCGTATGGTGCCATACCGATACTTGCATGATAACTGTTGTTATATGCAAATTGAATAATGTTAGGTACTTATCCCAACTCCCTCTTGATCTAAAACACATGCCCTCAACATGTCCTCCAAAGTTTGGATAGTTCTTTCATTAACCGTCCGTTTGGGGTGATAAGCCGTACAACACAGCTTGAACCAAACGCCTTCTGAAAAGCTCCCAAAAATCGTGACGTAAGCGGATCTCAATCAGAGATTATCGTCGACGTACTCCATGTAATCTTACTATCTCCTGCATATATATTGTGCTAACCTATCCAACGAATAAGTCACCTTAATAGGTAAAAAGTGGGCTGATTTAGTCAGACCGATCTACAATTACCCATATGGCATCATGATTTGCTTGGGTCCTTGGTAGTCTAGTTACAAAGTCCATGGAGACACTATCCCACTTCCATCGGGGATTGACAAAGGTTGCAACATTCCGGAAGGTTTTTGGTGTTCAATCTTCACCTTTTGACACACCAAGCACTTACTCACCCATGTGCACACATCCTTCTTCAATCCCCACCAAAACATCTTCCTCAAATCTTGATACATCTTGGTTCACGGGATGAAGGGTAAAATGGCTCTTATGGGCTTCCTCCAAAATATCCTTCGGAGGTCACCACTAGCAGGTACACATATACGACCTTCAAACCTCCACAAACTATCATTCCCTTGGGTAAAACCTTTCAACTTATAGCTCTTCCTGCTTCTAAGGTCTCTTGAAATTCCGTATCTTCCCTTTGGGCTTGAGCAATTCTTTCCTTGAATTCACTCATCACACTAAGATGGCAAGCTCTTATGCCCTTAGTGGTCAAGGTCATCCCTAGGTTTAGGTCTCTAAACTACTCAATTAACTCAACCTCCTTCACCATCAAACGGGATACTTGTAAGGATTTCCTACTTAGGGCATCGGCTACAACGTTAGCTTTGCCTGGATGATAGTTTAACCCGAAATCATAATCTTTTAAGAACTCCATCCACCTTCTTTGCCTCATGTTTAGCTCTTTTTGATCAAAGAGATATTTCAAACTCTTGTGATCGAGAACACCTCAAACTTAATGCCATATAAATGGTGTCTCCAAATCTTCAGAGCAAACACGATGGCGGCTAATTCAAGGTCATGGGTAGGGTAATTTGCCTCATGTGGCTTGAGTTGCCTCTACGCATAGGCCACTACTTGCCTATCTTGCATCAGTACACAACCCAAACCCTTCCTTGAAGCATCACAGTATACTTCCGAAGGCACATTAGGGTCGGGTAATACCAAAACGGGGTTGAGGTTAGCTTGTGTTTTAGCTCTTGAAATCTCTTTTTCACTTCCGGGTTCATGAAAAGGGGTGTTCTTCCTAGTCAGCTTGGTCAAGAGGTAGGGAAATCTAGGAAAATCCCTTGATAAACCGTGTAACATCCTCCCAAGTACAACCCCATCCTTAAGTCATGGTATCATACTCAAGAGTTGTTACTTATATTCTGCCGACCTTTCTTAATTATCTATAATAAGGGTCAATCAAATTGTGTGTTAACTAACTCGTGGTTTTATTGATATATAGCAGAAACAACTTATTTATTTAATACAAATCAAGTACAAAAGGAAGCTCTTCTAAGAGCTTTATAGTACATCCGTTATCTCTTATGTTTACAGACATATACATACACTTAAGTACAAAAAACACAAGTTCTGCTACTAACTCCTGCAAAATCCACTTGATCTTCTCCTGAGGAGCCTCACCGTCTTCTAGATCAACCTGGGACGACACGGAAAAACAAATACATAGGGTGAGAATTCTAACATTCTCAGGAGGGCGTTCCCCAAAACATATACTGAAGTTCATGTCATCGTTACCGCCCAGCCACTTCGATTTATTTAACAAAAGGTGATCATGCATTACATAATGACTATCCATTTTTAAAGTTCAAAATCTATCTTTTCGAAGTGGGTTACTTTTAGAAAAACCAATCACTTAAATACCTCTACTCCACTCATACTCATAGTAAGTTATGGCAACCAAGAAGAACCAATATACACAAATATGTACATGCCCAATGTAATGAAATTCATCTTTGATTTCCCTTGATGAATCAAAAGTATGACATCCCTCTCTATTTGCCTTCGACAAGCCAAAAGGATCTCAATCCACTCCATTTGCCTTTGACAAGTCAAAAGGATCTCAACTCACTCTATTTGCCTTTGACAAGTCAAAAGGATCTCGTGTGTCATTATTTGCCCTTGACAAGTCAAAGAGGATCTCATGTTTCATTATTTTCCCTTAACAAGTCAAGAGGATCTCAAGTTTCTTGGATCATAGAATTTAATTCAGTACATCATTCACTGCATGCATAAAACACATACAGGCATCCATTCACAACGAAATTCTCATTTGTATCTTATAAATCAATCTTTTAAACTATCTAGTATGCATTCATATGTCACAAGACATACAGCCAAAAAGGTAACATCAAGTACTCATGTCATTCTAGAGCCAAAAATTCCATTACTTCATCAATTCAAATCATTGTTGCATTTCCAGCATAATGGCAGATTTTACACCATTGTAACACGAATTATGTTGCCCCTCAAACAATCAATTCAGAGGCTATAAAAATTTTACATGACATTTCAATGTGTCTAAAACAACCTGTAAAAAGTTCAGGGCAATCAGAATTATATAACCACTTCAATAAAATAGGCAAATGTGGTGGTCAAGCCACAAATTCATAGTCCAGACTTGTGTTCTCAAAATATTTAGCCCTAGAATTGATGGAATCATGGTACAAGAAAATTCACAGAGGTATTTCAACATGTTATTAGTCTTGTGTATAAATTTCAGCAGCTATCTCAATCAATTGCTATGATGAAAAATTTGGGCAAGTTTGTCACTTCAGTCTCAACAACACAAAAATTCATACATCAATATCAATATGTTAATCATCAATATCATCAAAATTTTCGGAATTAGGGCAAGCCAAAATAGAATTGAAAAATTTCACAAGGAAGGCAGAAAACCCTACTTTGAGAGCTCTTGAGCTCTATGCTCCAAAGGATGCTCTAGAATGCTTTTGCTTCACTTCAAAGCTTCCCCACCAACATCAAACCCTTCCTTTAACCTCTGATTGTGTGCCCTTAAAGTTGAAAAAAGTGATGGATTCAAATTATAATCGGTTAGATTTGTAGGTTATGATGAATAGAATAAGTTTAGTGAAGAGAGTTTGTGGTTTTAGTGACTTTGAGCTAGGGTTTTGCAAGCTTGAAGCTTGTTAATGGAGTTTGAGAGGAAGAACAATGGAGGAATGGTTCTTAGAGAGGTCTGGCCGAAATTGTGATGAAGGGAAATGATAAGATGTTGATATTTTGAGTTTAGGGCAAAATACATAGAATTTTCAAGTCCAAAAATGTTTTCTTTGAAGATAATTATTGTAATTTTGTGCAATTCCTATTGGTTAGTCATAAAGGTGTAATTGTGTGGCACATCTCAAGCCACACACTTGTCCTCCTTAGGTGGCAACTTGCTCTGAGTTTCATTTGTGTAAGAACTCACACCAAAATTCGCCAACGGGTAAACATTTACCCATTAAACCGATATTACCCGAAAATTAATTTTAAGTATAAAATTATCATTCCCAGATATTCCTAACCTCATTCCCATGTTTCCCTAATTTCAGGCACCTCCAAGGCCCAAAATCAGGGTTAAGCGTCCTGCAGTGGGGCCCACAAGGTTACTATTCACCGGCCCGAAATTTTTTTTTTGCAGGTCCGTTGGGCCGCCATCATTTCTAAACTATTATATTTTTGAAATTATGATTAATAAAGCTCAAATTAATTTTTAATTAAATTTTAGGGTGTTACAAACCGACGGTAATAACGGGCTAAACCCAAAAAGCTCCTTACTTCAGTTACCGTGGTTGGTCTTTCCAGTTTACGACCGTTTTACCTTACTAGGATCTACAACAATTCCTTCTTAGACACTACATGCCCTAAAAATTTCACCTCATCCAACAGAATTCACACTTAGAAAGCTTGACATATAGTTTCTTTTCCTTTAGGATTTCCAGGTACTATGGTTAGGTGGCATTCATGCTCCTCGTGGGTCTTAGAGTATATGAGAATATCATCTATGAAGACAACCATGAACTAATCTAAATAGGGTCTAAAGATCCTATTCATGTAATCTATAAAAATTGCTGGAGCATTGGTTAATCCAAAGGACATTACTCCAAATTCAAAATGGCCGTATCGAATGCGAAAGGCCGTTTTTGGTATATCTTCATCTCTTACTCTAAATCGGTGGTAACCTGACCTCAAATCAATCTTAAAAAAGCTGCACCTTTAAGCTAATCCATCAAGTCATCTATCCTAGGCAAAGGGTATTTGTTCTTCACTTCACTTTATTCAATTGCCTATAATCAACACACATCCTCATACTCCCATCCTTTTTCTTCACAAACAACACAGGGGCTCCCCAAGGTGATGCACTAGGCCTAACACACTTTTCTCCAATAAATCTTCCAATTGAGCTTTTAACTCGATCAACTCTAATGGGGACATCCTGTATGGGGCTATGGATATGGGTCCTGCACAGGAAGCAATTCTATGGAAAACTCTATCTCTCTCTGGGGGAAACTCTAGTATCTCATCTAGAAATACTTCGGGATAATTCCTTACTATCGGTATCTATCGATACTTTGCTCAAAGTCTACATTACTAGCGGCTAAGAAAATATAACCTTTAGTCTTACCCTTACCAGTCCATTTCCACAATAGTTATGTACAAGCTTATGGGTTTCTTAGGTTCAATGGGAACAGGAAGAAAGGTAATGGTTTTCTCATAGCAATTTAACAGGACACGGTTGGCTTCAAGCCAATCCATGCCAAGAATTACATCTAGACCTTGCATAGGTAAGCAAATAAGATCTAAAACAAAGGATCTATTTTCTATAACAAAATGCAATCTAAACAACATTCACAAGTTCTAATGGGTTTTCCAGGAGGGGTAGAAACAACAAGGTCAAAAGGAAGTTCAGTCACATGTAAGTTAAGGCTTTTAACACATGAGTGAGAGATAAAAGAATGGGAAGCGCCAGAATCATATAGTACAATTAAGTTTTTACCATGCATGTTACACTTACCTTCCACGAGATTCCGTGACTTTGTCGTTTCTTCAGGATTAACCCAAAGACCCTTCCTTGGTACTATGGCTTGGGGTTGGGGGTTGGCGGGTTTCTTTTGTGCATTCTCTAGAGTAATGGCCTGGCTT
The DNA here is from genome assembly GCA_030441495.1 of Dalbergia oliveri. Lineage (NCBI taxonomy): Eukaryota > Viridiplantae > Streptophyta > Magnoliopsida > Fabales > Fabaceae > Dalbergia > Dalbergia oliveri. Next base: position 3,391,741 of record JAMLFY010000019.1, on the reverse strand, counting down.
TCACACGATAGCATACATTTGTTTCAGCTCGACATGGCATGCTTCCATGATTCTTGCCGCACTTGGGACAATCCATGGATGGTGGGGGTTGTGGAAGTGCTGCGGACCTCTTTGTGGTGCTTTCCCTTTGTTGTTGTTGTTGTTGTTATTGTTATTGCGATTATTGTTGGGGTTATTATAGCGGTTGTTGTTGTTCGGCCTTCCTTGTTGAAAGTTCCTTTGTTGACCTTGGGGTCTCAATTGAGGTAGGAATGAGGGTCGGTCTGCCTTGACCGTCTGACCTTGAGGTGTCAGCTTCTTGGTGACATTATCAGACTTTGAGGTGCTCGCTTCTCTCCCTTCTTCAATGATGCGACATTTGTTAACTAGTAGAGAAATCCCTAATCTCCAAATGTGCAACTCCACATTAAGTTCTGCCTTTAACCCTGACTCGTATTTAATACATTTCCAATACTCTGGGGTTACTCTGATACATCCTTGAGAACTTAATAAGTTCTTCAAATCTAGGGTGTATCCTATTCATATTTCCTTGGACAAGTTGCATGAACTCAATGTCCTTGGCATTTTTGACCGACTCTGGAAATACTTCTCATAAAAATGGACCTTAAATAGTTCCCAATCAATGTCCATGTCGGTCGTCTCCAGAAGCCTTCGGGCACCTGTCCACCAAAAGCCGACATCACCTTCAAGCATATGGGTAGCGAAGGTGACCTTCTACTCCTCTAAGCATGGGACTAAGCAAAGACCTTCTCAATATTCCGAATCCATTCATCTGACATTTGGATTGAGGGTCCCCTTGAAGCTGGTGGGTTCGCCCTAAAACTCTCCAAAACGAGCGTGTTCGGGGATCTCATGGCCTTGGTTTGCATTAGCTTGGCGATCCTGACCCATTCGTTCCATCATCATCCTCATTGTCCTTGCCACATCACAGAGTGCTTCGGCCACTCATTGTTCTTATTATCTGCCGCGTTCCTAGTCTGTCGACGTGCCATTGGTCCCTATACACACAAAACAGCAACACTGAGGTGACAGGATCAACATTCCATGCAAAGTGAGCAAGTTACCATGGCACGTGCAACATACAGTCATGCATCTCTAATCCTCAAGCTCATCCTAATGATAAACATATACACATGACATTTCTAACGTAGTATGCTTAGAAGCATAGCGGTCCAATCTAAGGCTCCATAAGGCGAAACCTATGATACCAAAATGTAACACCTAATAATTAACCAATACACCTAGGTTGTATTGATTAATTACTAGACTTTACTCTTTGCTTAGTTCTTTCATCATACTTTGAAAATACTTAGTGAAATTACGAGCCATTTTTTTTAAAACATAATTGAAAACGTGAGGCACATAACGTGAACAATAATCGAAATAAAGCGAATAACGTCAGATATAGCATGAAAACCACATCATATTGGCTCCATCATATAACATCCATAATTACATAACACATAGATAGTTTGCCTACCAACGAATAAGACTAGGTGTAGGCAATCTAACAAAACAAATAATATATGGATGGAAGGACATCCATTAATGGCACCTAGTAATAACACTCCAAGGATAGGGATAGATATTTGAAATATATGAGCGAAACTAGCAGGATCAAGTTCAGCTACCCTGAAAGCCTCAATGTGATTCACGAACGCTTCCTTTTGTTTCTAAAGACGAGATGGAAAGAAAAATAGAGGGAGTGAGAAACTTATAAAAAGAATCTCAGTAGGGTACTCACCTCATGATGCATTGTGTCATCATCATCGTCCCAGGAACCTCGGGGTTATTATGAAATAGTGAGCATGCTAAGATTGATTTATTAAGTTCGAAAATATACTTTAAAGGTTCGTCGGTTTTAATCATGCGTCTTATAATGCATCATAAACTTAGCATGTCATGTTTATAATGAACTTTTCCTTTCATCAACACATCATATTCCTCATCTTCATATCATAATAACATGCATAGAAGAACATCATATTTCTCATCATCATCTCATAAAATGCTATGTAGAAGAACATTATACCATAATAGCTATGCACAAGACATGGTGCACATATTTTATTCCTTTAGTGTCCTAGGTGACTTAAAATCTTGTCATCATTGTAACATCCCCCTGCCTTTATGGATTCAACTGTCCCCACAAACCAACACGGGTTCTTCAACGTGCTTTGTCCTCACTCACATGCTTCCCAGAAAGTTCCAGGAGGTCACCCATCCTAAAATTACCCCAAGTCAAGCATGCTTCCTGGAGTTCTTTTGTGATGGGCTCTGAAAAAGATGCATCTTTGTGGCATAGGTAGTACCAATCAATTCTTATAAGCCATCCTTAATTGTATAGTCCCATACCTATCCAGACTAAGATCCTCTCATTCGGGTGTGTAATCGGTTCATTCATGTACCCCTCCGCTTGGAGGAGCCGCTCCTTGTCCGTGCCTTCTAACCCACCACTCCCTCGTCCCCAGGCGTTACATGCCCAAGCTTCCGCTTGGCTCGTCCCCGAACCACGGTTCCTGGGAGAGGTGTAGGCTCTGATACCATTTGTATTGCCCAGGGACGGCAGGTGATTCCGTACGAGAAGGCACGGACAAGGAGCGGCTCCTGCCTCCAAGCCGAGGGGTACATGAATGAACCGATTACACACCCGAATGAGAGGGATCTGTTCTTATAGGTATGGGACTACTATTTAAGGAAGGCTTATAAGAATTAATTGGTACTACCTATGCAAAAAGATGCATCTTTCTTTTCGGAGCTTATCACGAAAAAACTCCAGTTAAGCGTGCTTGACTGGGTAATTTAGGATGGCTGACCTCATGGGACTTTTTAGGAAACATGTGTGAGGACAAAGCACGTTGAAAGACAGTTGGTTTGTGGGAATAGTCAATCCATGAAGTAGCAGGGACTACAATTATAGAACTAAATCAGTAGCTATTTAAAATCATTTTAGGCCTACCTTAATCATGAGGCCGATTTATATATTGAAAGCATCTTCACGATTAAAATTCTTACTTAAGATAAAAGGAGCAAGTCTTGAGCTTTAGAGATTTAGGTGATAACTAGAATCATAAACATGCTATGCAACCTCATTTTAATCTTGTCTTTATAAGGTGATAACTTGGAATTATAAACATGATATGCAAGAACTGGAGCGGCGGTAGTCCACACTGGACCAATGGAGGGAGAAGAGAATTCTTATTACATCTTATTAAGCTCCAAACTCAAGACTTCAAGAATGAATTCTTTGACTCCAATAACCTTAAATAAGCTTTAGAGTTTTTATTACCATGGTTCCAACTTTGCTTGTGATACTTGGGCAAGTCTTTGAACTCTATGATCTTTAAGTGATGACATAAAATAAACATGTCATGCATTGATTCTTTTAGCCATTATAAAATAAAGTGAGAGCATAAAATAAATATGAGATGCATCCTCTTTATTATCTTTGAAGATTAAGTAAAAACTTGAAACATAAACATGAAATGCAAGCTTGGAAATTTAAACATGAATATGCAAGTTCATTTATTCATTCTTGAGAATTTAGTGGTGACATTGAAAGTAAACATGATTGTGCAAGGCATAAACTTAAACATGGATGCAAGTTTATTTTATTTCTTTACTAGAGCTCCTTTGAGACTTTAAAAGAATTATAATTTCAACCCAATATATATCTTAGCAAGACAAAGTAAGCTTTTAAGATTTCATTTTTAAGCTATCCTAGAAAACTTTCTTAGGCCTTGCCGAAATCAAATGGCAAGAAAAGGAGAAGTTCAAGAGTCATCTAGAAATGAAAAATTGTTAAACATCATTTTAAACTAAAAACAAAGCTTAACAAGAAATTAAACATAAGTGTCAATATATTTTTCAAGTTTTAAACTCAAGACCTTTATCATAAAAACATAGTTGCTTCAAAACTTTGAAAACTAATGAAACCTTCAAGTTTTAGAGGTCTAACCTTTGAAGGCTTTGCAACCAACACTCAAGAACCTAATCATCAAACCATGGTCTCATCATAATCTAGGCCATAAGGCCGAAATATACAAGAAGAAAAGGAGAAGGAAAACTGAAATATGAAGCAAGGAGAAAGTACATAAAATCATTATTTTTACCTAAGAACAACACTTATCAATACTTGAAATTAAGCTTAAAAACAACTCCCTATCTAATTTTATTTGAAGGAAAGGAAGAGAACTTGGTTTCTTTGAGTGAAATGAAAGAAAATCTCCTTGAAAAATTGATGCTAAAGTTTCGGCCAAGGGGAGGAAAGAATAAGAGCCTTTGGTGTTTGTAAAAACTAGAAATGTGTAACTATGATTCAAGGTTTCTAACACTCCTTCAAGTATGCCTATTTATAGAAGAATTCAAGCTCATAAATGGACAGAGAGGAGGAGGCATAATTGACGGATTTTCATGGGGAACAAAGGGTGGAAAATCATTTTTGTTTAAGGCATGTTTTATGCCATGTTTTAAGGAATTTTTGGCTTTTTCTTTACATGAAGCTTTGTGCCAAATTTGACAAATTTTCTGATGCATTGTGGATCCATTATTTCGGCCATTTGCAGCCCATGGAAGAGAAATTGTTGTGTTCCATGTATTATTTAGGTGTAGGTAAGGTATCTTTGCAAATTGAGAATTTGCAATTAAGGGCTTAGGTGAATTAGTAAGCAATTTGGGTGTTTTTAAGCAATTTTAAGTTCTAATCAATCTAAATAAATAATTTTGACTCTAGATTAATAATTAGAATCTAATAACCTTTAATTTGAGCCTAATATTGCTTAGGTTTCACCATACGAATAAAAATCTCGAAATTCAAAACCACAAAGACAAGGGCAAAATAGTAATTTACTTCAAAATTGCCCAAGATCACCCAGCTTAACTAATGGTTAATCATAGCTTAAAAACATGTTTTAAAACATTTTAGTGAGGTTCGGGCTTAGTCGCAGCGAATCGGAATTAAAATAACCGCAAGGGCATTTTGGTTATTTCGCGTGAGCTCAAAATTAGGACTCTTCTCCTCTATTAACACACATAACACAAGCAATATTATCATCAAAACATCCCCTTGAGGATGGGTGGGGCCCATGATCCTCATTTTCTGAGTAAAAGAACCTCAGGGGCATTTTGGTCATTTTACACGTATAGAAAATCGGGGTTTGCAACTCTTGCACGAATTGCTCATATCCTTTCTTCTAATGTTATATTCCTTTATTGAGGATTGTTCGGTCTCGAATTATATGAAAAATTACCTAGGGTAATTCGATAATTTCTAAACGACGGAAAAATTACAATAAAAATTAGGGTGTTAGGGAAAGAGCTCTGACTTAGTGACAATAAATTTGTTAGCCTTGGTATACTATGATGCCAACGAGGGCAATTACTCTTCACTTAGATTAGTCCCTGAAGGACATGCTTTATGAAGAACCATTAAAAATCTTAGTTCAGTGCTCTTATTTGTGAGGGATTGATTTATTGTATTTCCTTATGCTTTGCACAAACCTAATATTGTTACTATTATTATGTATTGAAATGGTTTTGTTTGATGCATTATTATCTATGTACTTTCCTTGTTGTCCAATGTATAGTTGCGGATGAAGAACCACTCATCTAAGTTTTAGATGAAACTCACTCTAACACCCTCCTAATTACCACATTTACTCGAGTATGGATATAGTAATTAGTAGAGTATTATTGGCGTTTCTGGTCTATACTAGTAAAAGTACAAGTGATAAGAGCCGTAATACATATGTTATCACAACAAGATTTACATATAGGGACATCATGTCACAGTCACTGTATATACATCATAAGAACAAAAACCAACAAAATGACCCCGAATTAGTACAAAACTCGATGCGAACGAGGCTAATCCCCCAACCTGATACCTAACCTGCTCAAATACCAGCAACAAAACAGCATATACATATATACAACAGAGCAAAAGGAAACCAAAAGTACATATCCAGGTAGGTAAAGTCCTAACACTACGGTACTACTCTATACATGTCAACTGCCGCGATGATCTCGTCTCCTCCTACAGAAAACCATTGGCCATAGGTGCAATGGCCTCACCTTCGGGAGCATCTGGGCCCTCGAAGGGATCCGAATCGGAAGAGGAGGATGAAGACACGGGTGCATCTGCCGCGGGTGAGCAGGTAGGGTAAGAGGAACCTTGAACACGTCCAGACGTGCCATGTGGAGAGGCACACCATCATAAGGGAAAGTGGGGTCAAAGTCGGTGGCAAAAATGGAAGTACTAAAGGATCGGCCAAAGAACATATATATATACGAACGTAGAGTACCCAACATGTACAAAGAGTCCAAGGCCGGTCGTATTGCCACACCCATTGTGGCAAGTCAAAGAAGAACACCAGGGACGGCATCTGTCAATCTGAACAATATAATACACATAGCTAGGGGTGAAAATATTGTAAAATTCTCTAGGTAGGGTAGTTCCCTCAATGCTAAACATAGTACAAGTAATGAATCCATACATGTAAAACATTCATATATTAATCATAGGTATCAATACTAAAACCTAGATCGTGGGAAATTAAAATAGCACCAGCGATAAATCATGCACAACCATAAGCTCAGTTCCACATATCTTTCTCAATTTATAAACATAGGGAAGGCTTAGTTTCACATAGGGCCACTTCAGTATGTAACAATTTCATAGAGGACAATAGACTACTAGGACATGAGCTCATTCCTATTCGTGATCATCGGACTTCATTTTTTTCCATTTCCGGATCACACATAGTTCTATGCCTAGCCGATACGTCTTACCGACTTATAAACTTTCTAGGGAAGTCCTTCTTTTTGCCTTCTCTCTCTATCCCCTCTAAGCCTTGTTTGCTTTTTGTATGCTCAAGTATGCAACAACAACATATATACTAACTATTTTTGCACTCTTTCACATATTGCATTACATATTTCTCTTTCTTGTCTTAATAGTATGCTTAATTTACAATTAAATATTCACTCCCATTAGAGGTTCATGAATAAGAAAGTGAAGCAATTAGTGTGCATTCACATGCCATAGAATTGGGATAGCTATCATATCATCATGATTTTCATTCATTTTCACTTTCCAGCACCCTGGCAGAATTGATGTTCTAGGTACAACATTTAATTGCTATAACCAACAGCCACAAAAATTCGACATGACACTTCAAGGTGTCTAGAATAACCTGTAAAAATCTCAGGGCAAACAGAGTTTTGTAGCTACTTCAGTAAAATATACAAATCCAGTGGTCAGGTGCCACCAATTCACAGACCAGATTTGGGTTCTCATAATTTTTAACCCTAGAAATTGATTGATTTAAAACCCAAGAAAATTCAAAGTGACACTTCAATATGTTAATAACTTCTCATAAAAATTTCATGGGCTAGATCAACCAATTGCTATGATAATAAATTCGGATAAATTTATTGCTTCAATTTCAGCAACCAGGACAGCATCAGTTACATTTCGGGTCTTGATTTTTTTGAGGCAGAAAAATTCAATATAAATACCCAAGAAAATTTATGGGACTAGCCCAAGATGTTAGCTTGAACATACATTTTTTCCAGCTCACGAAAAGCCCTACAACATGTTCAGAAAATTCATGATTCCAGCTGCCTGCAAGCAACTCGAGAATCCAGCATACCAGTCCAACTTATTTTAATACCAAACCATTTACTAACACTATCCAACCCCATCACCAAAATTCATACATCAATTTCAACATAATATCAATCAAAATCATCAAAAATTTCGGACATACATCATCCCAAAACAGAACAAAAAAATCAGCAAGAACAGACAACAAAAGAACCCTACTTGTGAAGACTAGTGTCTCTTTGTCTTTGGCTTGCTTTAAGATGAGAGTTCCTCACTTCAAAACTCCTCAAACACCCCCAAACCCTCCTATAATCAGTGATGGATGAGATGAAAAGGATGAGGTTTTGAAATTCTAATCGGTTATAGTTATAGAGATGGAGCTCTCTGGGGGAAAGGCCAGCTGCTCTTGGCTTGCAAGGGCCGAAAATTTGGTGTCTTGTTGGAGAAGAATTGTGACTAGGCTTGCTTAATAAAGGAAATGAAGATATTTAGCCAAGAAATCATGATTTTGGTGACAAGGCAATGATGGGTGGCTAAGATTAAATCTTGGATTCCAAGATTAAATCTTGGCCTTCCACATGTCTCCACATGTCTTAAATAAGTGGATATTATCCATTTGTGGTAATGGAAGTATCTTTCGGTTAAAAATCACATATCGAAATCTCACCGAACGGGTAAACATCGTACCTGATCTAACCGATATTATCCGAAAATTAATTCTAGGTATAAATTTGTCATTCCACACATTTCTACCCTTATTCTCATATTTTCTTAACTTCGGGCACCTCCGGGTCCCAAATCCGTTTTCTGTCCCGAGCCCTCGGGCTGCAAAGTACTATTCATGTTTTTTTTTTTTTTACTCACTCCTGGAGTCATTCTCATCACAACTACCCCTGTCAAAATTTCAATATTCTCATTAACCATCCCTTAATCAATTTCTAAAGAGGAGGAAAACTAGGATGTTACATTACCACCCACCTTAATAAAAATTTTGTTCTCAAAATTTCGTACCTGGAAACAATTCCAGATAATCCTCTTCATGGTTGACTCTAGCTCCCAGGTGAAATCTTCATTCCTAGCCCACCCCAAGCTACTTTGACTAGTTGCACCGATTTGTTCCTTAGTTGTCTGACTTCTCTATCCACGATCTAAACGGGAGGCACTTGAAACGTCAAATCATCCCATAACTATATAGATTCGGGTTCAATGACATGGGTTGGGTCTGGGTAATACATTCTTAGTTGAGATACATGGAAGACTTCATGGAGATTGGATAAAGACGGGAGTAGGGCTATTTGATAGGTAGCTGATCCAATTCGTCGAAGGATTTGGAAAGGGCCTATAAACCTGGGTGACAACTTTTTGACCTTTAAAGCTCTCCTTACTCCCGTAGTGGGCGTGACCTTCAGGAATACGTGTTCTCCCTCTTGAAATTCTAAAGGCTTTCTTCTATTGTCCACATAACTCTTTTGACGACTCTGTGCGGCGAGGATTTTCTCTTTGATCTTCTGGATTTGTTTTGTCGTCTGGTTAACCAGATCGGGTCCTAACAATCGTGTTTCCCCAAGTCATACCGGCACAACGAGACTGGCACCTCCTCCCATATAGAGCCTCATATGGGGCCATACCAATACTGGCATGATGGCTATTATTATAGGCAAACTCCACCAACGGAAGCAATTTATCCTAACTCCCTTTCTTCTCAATCACGCATGCTCTCAGCATATCCTCCAGAGTTTGTATAGTGCGTTCATCTGCCCATCCGTTGGGGGTGATAAGCTGTACTCAAGACAGCTTGGTTCCAAAGGCCCTTTGGAAAGCTCCCTAAAACCTTGAAGTGAAACGAGGGTCCCTATCGAAAACTATTGAAGAGGGGACACCGTGTAGCCTCACTATCTCTTGAATGTACAAGGAAGCTAACCTATCCAAAGGATAATTAGCTTTGATGGGTAAGAATGAGAACTTGGTCAATCTATCCACTATGACCCATATAGCATCATAACCTGACGACGTCCTTGGTAAACCCATTACGAAATCCATGGAGATACTTTCCCACTTCCATTCTGGGATTTCTAAGGGGTGTAAGGTTCCAGCTGGCTTTTGGTGTTCTATTTTGATCCTTTGACAAGTTAAGCACCTCTGAACGAACTCCACTATGTCTTTCTTCATCCGGGCCAAGAACATTCTCTTGAGATCTGCATACATTTTACTAGTCCCAGGGTGTATGGTGAATTCGCCTTTGTATGCCTCTTTCAAAATCTCATTCCTGAGATTACCACTTGCAGGTACACAGACCCTGTCCTTATACCTCCATATACCTCGCGGTCTGGTAAATTCTGGCAACTTTTTGGTATGAGCTGATTTTAAAATCTCTTGAAGCTCTTGATCTTTGAGTTGTGCAGCCAAAATTCATTCCTGGAACTCGCTCGTTATTTTGATCTGACCTAACACCACACCTTCTGGGCTCAGACGTGCCCAGGCTAAGCTTCTTAAAGCCTTCTACTAGTTTCGTTTCCTTGATCATCATGCATGCTACACTCAGGGACTTTTTACTCAATGCATCAGCCACAACATTTGCCTTGCCTGGGTGGTAATTCAGCTGAACTCATAATCCTTAAGGAATTCCATCCACCGTCTCTGTCTCATATTCAATTCCTTCTGATCAAAGAGGTATTTTAAACTCTTATGATCAGAGAAGACATTGAACTGTACACCATAAAGATGGTGTCGCCAGATCTTTAGAGCAAAAACCACAACCGCAAGCTCAAGATCATGAGTTGGATAGTTCACCTCATGGGTTCTCAACTACCAAGAGGCATAAGCAACCACATTTCTGCTGCATTAACACACACCCTAAGCCCTTACTAGAAGCATCACAATAAACCTCGAAGGGTCCTTGAGGATCGGGTAGCACCAAGACAGGAGCCATGGTCAACTTTTGCTTCAACTCCTAAAACTACTCTCACATTCTGGCATCCATTTGAATTAAGCATTCTTTCGAGTTAACTTTGTCAAAGGTAAAGCTAGCTGGAAAAACCCATAATAAATCGCCTATAGTATCCAGCTAATCCAAGAAAACTTCGAATCTCATTACTATGGTTGGCCATCCCCAATTAAGTACGGATTCTACTTTCCTGGGATCTACGGAAACTCCTTCTCGTGATACCACATGGCCAAGGAACTTAACCTCTCCCATCCAGAATTCACACTTTGACAGTTTAGCATACAACTTCCTCTCCCTTAGGATCTGTAACACAACCCTAAGATGCTCTGCATGTTCCTCTTCGGTCCTTGAATAAATAAGTATGTCGTCTATAAAGACAACTACAAATTTATCCAAGTACGGGCGGAAAATTTGGTTCATATAATCCATGAATACCACCGGAGCATTGGTCAGTCCAAAAGACATTACCTTATACTCATAATGTCCGTATGGGTTCTAAAGGCAGCTCTGGGGATGTCCTCATCCCGAACTCGAATCTGGTGGTAACCCGATCTAAGGTCAATCTTTGAGAAAACAATTGCCCCACGTAATTGATCCAGAAGGTCATCAATTCTTAGAGGGTACTTGTTCTTGATCGTTACCTTGTTCAACTACCTATAGTCCACACAAGCCTCATGCCCCCATCCTTTTTCTTTACCAAAAGAAGAGGGCTCCCCACGGCGAGGCACTAGGTCTAATAAAGTGTTTCCCTAGTAGCTCTTCAATCCGTGACTTTAATTCCTTCAACTCTAAGGGGGACATCCTATAGGGAGCAATTGAAATAGGACCCGTCCCTGGACCAACTCAATGGAGAATTCGACTTCCGCTCGGGCGGAAACCTGAATATCCTCTGGAAACACATCTGGATATTCTCTCACCACTGGAATCGTATTCACATCATGGTTACTTTCGGCTTCACTCAGCTGAGAGGAGGACATATTCCTGACGGTCTACCTTACTAGGGTTAGGTGTTACTAGGTCTAAGTAGAACGAAAGGGAACCATAGGAACAGAAGAAGACATGAGGAGAAATATAGTAGTTCTATTCGGACAATGTAAAAGTACATAATTTGGTACCATCCAATCCATACCTAAAATGACTTCTAAACCAGATAAAGGTAGACAAAACAGATTAGCCTTAAATTCTCTAGTATTTATAAAAAGGGAAATGGTCATGCATGCCTGACAAGTCCTAATAGGACTCGCAGGAGGGGTGGATACAAGGAGGTCATACGATAAATCAAACACAGGTAGTCCTAACCTTTGTACACAGTCATAGGATATGAAAGAATGGGAGGCACCCGAATCATACAGTACGTCTAAGGTATTTCCATTTATTTCGCACTTACCTCGAATCAGATCGGGAGACGAGAAGCTTCCTTGGCACTCACGCAAAAACACGTCCTTGTTGTTGTGGCCTGGGGTAGGCCTGAACCTTCTTATTGGGGCACTCGAATATCTTGTGTCCTGGTTTCCCAGTCGAAGCATGTAATCTACGTGGTCCAGCATGGCCGATTCCCATGAAACTTCCCACATTTAGGGCATTTTCTCATTGTCTCTGGGCATGGGGATTGAATTTGTTTCCCTCGGTTGTTGTTGTCATTAGGTGGAAATCTTCCCTGGACGATGTCCAGGCTTGAATCGGGGACCTTGGGGTGCTAGTCCTCTCCTGATATTGTTTTGTGTATATTTGAAACCGGCAAGCTTCTTGTTAGAGTCCTCAGCACGCGACACTTGTTCACCAAGGTAGGATAATCTCGGATCTCCAAGAGGCTCACAACGGCCTCTATATCTTCACGTAGACCCCTTCATATTTCATACATTTCCAAGCTTTGTTCGGGTCACGTTGATAAATTGTAGAAAATTTGCAGAGTTCCTCAAACTTGGCAGGTATACTCTGCCACACTCATAGGTCCTTGCTTAAGAGCCATAAATTCTAGCTCCTTTGCATTCCTCACAGAAGCGGGAAGTACTTATGATAGAAAGCTTCCTTAAAGACATCCCAGGTAACCTCAATTTGGGACGCTTCGAATAATCCCCTAGTACCTACCCACCAAAACTCAGGAATCGCTTCAAGCATATAGGTGGCAAAAGCCACCTTTTGAACCTCTGAGGGAGAATTGAGAAGATCTTTTCCATTGCCTTGATCCACTCTTATGCTTTGCAGGGCTTGAAGCTCCTCGAAAAGGCGGGGGATTCGCCTTTCTAAATTCAGCAAATTTCTGGTATTCTCCATCCACTTTATTCCTTCCTGGGTTACCGACTAGATGTTGCTCCTCATTGCGGTTCAACCTTTCCATCATGTGATTGGCAATTGCCACTTGCTCCCTCATTGCCGTGGCCATCCACAAAAAGTATTCATCATCTTGGCGTTATTTCCTACTCTACTCCTAGTTTGCCGATTTGAAGTCATTGATTCCTGTCACACCAAACAAAATATTGAGTTGATCAGGCTCAATACCAATCCAAGTGTGGCAGGAACCCACAACATTCTAACCAATGTCATACATACACATATATACATATATGAATCATAATGCATGACAGTTACTACGGAAACATAGTCGGTCCAATCTCAGGTTGATAGGATAGTCCGGCTCTGATACCATAATGTAACACCCTCCTAATTACCACATTTACTCGAGTATGGATATAGTAATTAGTAGAGTATTACTTGCGTTTCTGTCTATACTAGTCGAAAAGTATAGCGATAAGAGAGCTGTAATACATATGCTATCACAACAAGATTTACATATAGGGACATCATGTCACAGTCACGTATATACATCATAAGAACAAAAACCAACAAAACGACCCCGAATTAGTACAAAACTCAGTGCGAACGAGGCTAATCCCCATACCTCATACCTAACCTGCTCAATATTAGCTGACAAAACAGCATATGCATATATACAACAGAGCAAAAGCAAACCAAAAGTACATCAGTTGAGGTAGGTAAAGTCCTAACACTACGCTACTACTCTATACATGTCAACTTGCGATGATCTCATCTCCTCCTCCAGAAAACCATTGGCCATAGGTGCAATGGCCTCACCTCCGCCGAGCATCTGGGCCCTCGAAGGGATCCGAATTGGAAGAGGAGGATGAAGACAGAGGTGCATCTGCCGCGGGTGAGCAGGTAGGGCAAGAGGAACCTTGAACACGTCCGGATGTGCCATGTGGAGAGGCACACCATCATAAGGGAAAGTGGGGTCAAAGTCGGCGGCAAAAATGGAAGTACTAAAGGATCGGCCGAAGAACATATATATACGGAACGTAGAGTACCCAACAGCGTACAAAGAGTCCAAGGCCGGGTCGTATTGCCACACCCATTGTGGCGAGTCAAAGAAGAACACCAGGGATGGCATCTGCGAATCTGAACAATATAATACACACTGGAGGGGTGAGAATATTGTAAAATTCTCAGGAGGGTAGTTCCCCTAGATGCTAAACATAGTACAAGTAATGAATCCATACATGTAAAACATTCATATATTAATCACAGGTATCAATACTAAAACCTGGAGATCGTGGGAAATTAAAATAGCACCACAACGATAAATCATGTACAACCATAAGCTCAGTTCCACATATCTTTCTCAATTTATAAACATAGGGAAGGCTTAGTTTGTAACACCCTAATATTTAACCCTAATACGCCTAGGACGTATCAAGACTAATTATTAGTTATTACTTCTCTTTAAAACCTCTTTTAGAAATTAACTTAGCGGAAAATACAGGTAAATTTTTTTTTTGAAATGATTTATATAAAACAAAGTGTGAGCCTTTGCGCGTAACCTAATCAACGTGAAGCGGAATAATAAATAAAACATACAAAACATAAGCATTAAAGAACACATCCATCATAAACATCATTCCTCATCACATTAGATAATATAGTTTAGTACATCACAACAGAAATATAACAGAAACATAAAGTCTTACCCATACTAGTGGGCAGAGCTTTAGGACAATAAGAAACATAAAGACAAATACATGGTAATAACCCCAAAAGATAAACACCCAACTATCACTACCCTCCCACTCCAAGCCTACCTGGTAACGCTCGTCCTCGGTTGGGGAGATGTAGCCCGAACTGACGAAGCTCCTCGGATGTAGCCCAATGAAGCGGAGATCTAGGCATGGGAATTGAGGGACAGCGTGGCCTCCACGTCGTGGTTGCCTCTCAGGCTCGAACACGCCTCGCATGCCTTGGCTGGGTGACCGTGTCCTCGCTACCTCCTCCGCGACCCATAGGAAACGAAGGGGAAGAGCCCTCCGAAGGATCATCCTCTGATCGAGAACGGGAACATACTCGGGATACCGCGTGCCTCTGACGAGGAAGGTTGGGCACGACGGTCTCACTCATCTCGGGGTCGTGTCCTCTCAAAGATCAAGTCGTCGCCAAAGGGTGAAGTCGGATCGAAGCAATAGCTGGAGACGGGGAAAGCAAAAGGGCGTCCACGTATGCAAAAACGCGCACCTCGCAATGACCCTTGAAGTGGAAGGACTTATGCTCGGGGTCATAGTGCACCTCCCATGTAGGCGGGTCAATGAAAATCACGAACGACGCCATCGATATCTGAAGACGTAACGGAAAGAAACAGAGAGAGGGTGAGAATTCTTACTAAAGAATCTCAGGAGGAAGTCCTCTATCCTAGTGTCATCGTTTACGTCCCAGGAACCTTGGGTTTATTATGAAAAGGTTAAGCATGCATAAGTTCATTATGAGGTTTTCACAAAGGTATTTATCCAAGGTCCATGTCTTTTATAATGATTCTTAATGCATGTATGCAACATAATATTTCATGGATGCATGGCAGCACTTTAGGTAAATCAAACAATAATTCAAACAACATTTGAGTGGCATGAAACTTTTCTTTGAACATCTTTCCTTTTTTCATACTTGTGACACCAATAATATAGTAACCGCACCCCTTAAACTAGGCTATGAGCTCATACCTTAACTAGTCGTCACTAGTTCTTACTTATCCTCTTGATAAGCGAATCATAAACATAATCATCATAATCCCGACTCCAGAGTACGGGTAGGGGGCCTAAGGATCACCCATCATGGGACTTTTTCCTTCTTCGAAACGCATCGACTGGTTAAGACCAACGACTTTGTCCGCTTTGGCAGGCTAATGTCTATGCCCTCACGGTTTTACCTTCTCCTACCAGGAGAAGTACGTCTCGGTGTGTCACCTTAAACATCATATACTTTCATTCTTCGAAACGCATCGACTGGTTAAGACCAGCGACTTTGTCCGCTTCGGGATGGCTCGACGTCCATACCCCCCACGGGTTTACTTTCTCTCAGAAGCAGGAGAAATGCGTCTCGGCATATAACTTTAAACTTCATATTTCTCAAAAACTTTCTTTTGTCCCTCAAATTGACGGAAATTCGAAGGCAACGACGCACCACGAATTTCCTCAAATTTGAGTCTTGCCACATAACTTACATAATGCATGTTATCTCACAAAATCCTCCATCAAGAAAACTTTTCAATCATGACAACATACTTTCTCTAATTCATTTCTATCACATAGTCTCATGCATTATGCTCATAATATACCAAAACATCACAACAGCATATCACAAATCCATATATTCTCATACTCATGATATTAACACATTCATTCATATCACAAGCATACTCACTTGGTCTCATTCTCACATCACACTTCCTATCTCATATTGTCTTATGCTTTGGCCCTTACGGGTCTTAAACTTAAGTTCCAATCATTCTAATGCTCATAGTACATCTTTATTCCACTTAAGAGATCATTACTTATAATTCTTACTAAGATTTAGGCTTACTAAAAATTCCACACAGCATTATGCATCTTGGGCAGAAAATCATCATATGATTACGGGGTTCTAAAATCTTCGTTTTAAACCCTTTTTAGATCCGTCTTCGCCTAAGGCTTCATAATCAATCCCTAAACCAATTATGAGGGATTCCTAGGCATGTTTACTAAGTTATAATTCCCTTTTCCTTAGTTTAGCTTTGCTGGACAGAATCACATCTTGCCATGTCTAAGTGTGCTAGAATTCCTATTTTAAGTCCTTATCATCACCTTAAGCTTAGTAATTAATACCTAATCATTTATGAAAGGTTTTTATGCATATCCTACTGATTATGAACCAATTACACTTGAATTAATTATGCTGGAACATAATTGCATTTTTGTGCATTAAGGTGTTCTAGAATTCTCATTCTTGATCCTTTTAAGTTACTTATTCTTTTCTAACTTCTCTAAATCGATCTTCCCTTCACTCAAACATAATTTTACACATTTTAATACCTTAGAACAACATTTGTACAACAGCCAATCATGAAGGGCAGAACCGAAATCATAAGCCCATAAAATCACATAATCTCATGAATTAAAATGCATACAAGTTGCTAGTTTTCTCTTGGAACAATTTTAGGAACTCAAACTCTTTTAGAAACCAATTTATCTCATTAAAATCATTAAAGTCCAAGCAAGATCAGTAGCTAAATTAATTTTCTCATAAAATAGATTTAAAACATATAATCTCATTCATAATGCTCCTTAGGTACTCCTAAGCTTAGAAAATTTCAAAACATGGCTATGGGCACTTGTGATTAGATGAACTCACACCAAGCCCATCATCATCACCACAAGGCCAAAATGGCTTCATTGAAAAACCAACGTTTTCTTAAACCTTTACATTGGATACTTGGGCAAGTCTTTGAGCTCTAGACCATTTAGGTGGTGACATAAATTTAAACATGCTATGCAACTCATTTTACTCTTCTTTTAAAAATAAAGTGAGAGCATAAAATAAATATGAGGTGCACTCATTTATTATCTTTAGAGTTTAAGTGATGGCGTAAAATATAAACATGATAGACAAGAAAGTAAACATGAAATGCAAGGTTCAATTCTTTATTTTAGTGCTCTAGGCCTCTTGGGGTGTTTACCCCAAATCAACAATCAACTTTAAGGTTGAAATAGGTAGGCTTTGAGATTTATTAAATGATGATGCACATTCTTGTTTTAATCTTTGAGTTGCTTAGTGATAGCTTGAAAATAAACATGCTATGCAAAGCATAAAAGTAAACATGAATGCAACTCCTTTTTAATCTTAACTAGAGCTCTTACAAGACTTTAAAGGAACATAAAAACCTCAACCCATTATGTATCATAAAGTGAGCTTTAGAGTTCTTAGCATCAAGACACCAAGGAAGTCTTATGTTCTTCGAACACCATCATCAAGCTCAAGGAAACGATTTTTCAAGAGACAACCTTTCAAACAAACATAAAAGGGCTACCTTAACATTTTTAGCAAACTTTGTTCAAGAGAGGAAAGGAAAAACCGAAACCATTGAAGAAAAAGAAATAAAAACCAAAGCTTGGACAAGGCAAAAGGAAAAACCAAAACCTTAGAGGAATGAGGCCAAAACTTTGAACTAGGAAAAACCAAGGAAGAACCGGAATCATAAAGGAAAGGAAATGAAAAACCAAAACTTGGAACTTGCAAAGAAAAGGAAAACCGAGTTTGTATATGGTCCTAGACCAAGATCCAAGCTTTAGAGGTTTCTCTCATGGCAAACACCAAACTATCTCCATGAGACCTCATCATCAAGCTAAAGATTGGTTTGTAAAATGGCCTCATGGCCGAAAATACAAAGGGGAAGAAAAAGAGTTTGAAACCAAGAGAAAACTAGAAACTTTTCTCAAAGAAAGTAAAGAAAACTTGAAAGAAAACCCCTACCAAGTGAAATCTTGAAATCTTTGAAAGAAAGCTTGAGTTTGCAAGGAAATGAGAAGACAAAATCTTCTCTTGGTGAGCAACAAGGATTCGGCCTTCAAAGGTTCTCAAGGAAGATGATTTTTCCTTGAGGATGCAAGCTTGGAAATGGTGAGGTTTGGTGTTTAGGAGGTGTTCTAAGGTATGAGAGTGGTGGTTTGAGGTGGTGGTTTGAGGTGGTTTGTGGTGGCTCAAGGTGGTGGTGGTGGTTCTTTGGGGAAGGAAGAAAAAGAACTTAGAGGAAGGGAAAATGAGAGAAAATGAGAGAAAGTGCAAGGAAACTCAACTTAGCAAATGATCAAAAAGGTGTCCAAGCTTTCCAAGGTGTGGTATTTATAAAGAATGAAATGTTGTGGCTAATTTAGGGGAGAGGGTTGGCCGAAATTCATTGGCCTTGGAGGAAGGAAAATATCTTCCAAAGCTTGTCTTGGAAGCTTGGTTAAAGTGCTAGCTTAGGTGTAGTCAAATCCTAGCTTTTGCATAGCCTTTTTGGATGAAATTTGAATTCAAAATTTGTGGCTTTTGGGGGAAATTCTAACTAGATTAACAATTTTAAAATAATTCTTTTGGTCAAAAAGGTGGTAGACAAATTTCCTTGATTTAAGGAAATTGGAGAGAAAAACACTATTCATTATTTTTGATTAGACATCTTGAATTAAAGAATGTAATTAGAATTTGACTAAGCAATTTTAGTTTCTAATCAACCTTAATAAATCATTTTGACTCTAGATTAATTATCGAAATAAATTAATCTTCGATTAGAGCCTAATATTGCTTAGGTTCTTAATTGCTTCATTAGGCGCACTGTACACTGTTCTAGGGGTAAAACGGTAATTTGCACTAAAACTACTTGGGACTTTCTGCCAGGCTAAACATCAAATATTACTCTAAAACATCATTCTAAACTTCCTGGAAAAATTTCGGGTTCAAACGGCACCTTTTACCCGTGTAGAGCACGGCAAGGGTATTTTGGTCATTTTAAGCCAAAAGTTTAGAAAACGAGATTTTCACCTCGAATATCAAACATAACAGGTACAACCCCCTTCAAACATTGAGTTGACCCATTTGAGGATGGCCGGATCGCCTTTAATTCGAGTAGAAATGGTCTAGGGGCATTTTGGTCATTTGCACTCAATCCAGGAAAATGGGATTACATAGTTTCACATAGGGCCACTTCAGTATGTAACAATTTCATAGAGGCCAATAGACTACTTGGCCATGAGCTCATTCCTATTCGTGATCATCGGACTTCATTTTTTTCCATTTCCGAATCACACACTTCTATGCCTAGCCGATATGTCTCCGACTTATAAACTTTATAGGAAAGTCCTTTTTTTGCCTTCCCTCTCTATCCCTCTAAGCCTTGTTTCTGCTTCCCGTATGCTCAAGTATGCAACGGCGCATATATACCAACTATTTTTGCACTTTTTCACATATTGCATTACATACTTCTCTTTCTTGTCTCAATAGCATGCTTAATTTACAATTAAATATTCACTCCCATTAGAGGTTCATAAATCAGAAAGTGAAGCAATTAGTGTGCATTCACATGCCATAGAATTGGGATAGCTGTCATATCATCATGATTTTCATTCATTTTCACTTTGCAGTACCCTGGCAGAATTGATGTTCTAGGTACAACATTTAATTGCTATAACCAACAGCCACAAAAATTCGACATGACACTTCAAGGTGTCTAGAATAACCTGTAAAAATCTCAGGGCAAACAGAGTTTTGTAGCTACTTCAGGAAATATACAAATCCAGTGGTCAGGTGCCACCAATTCACAGACCAGATTTGGGTTCTCATAATTTTTAACCCTAGAAATTGATTGATTTAAAACCCAAGAAAATTCACAGTGACACTTCAATATGTTAATAACTTCTCATAAAAATTTCATGGGCCAGATCAACCAATTGCTATGATAATAAATTTGGATAATTTTATTACTTCAATTTCAAAACCAGGACAGCATCAGTTACATTTGGGTCTTGATTTTTTTGAGGCAGTAAAATTCAACATAAATACCCAAGAAAATTTATGGGACTAGCCCAAGATGTTAGCTTGAACATACATTTTTTCCAGCTCACGAAAAATCCTACAACATGTTCAGAAAATTCATGATTCTAGGCTGCCTGCAAGCAACTCGAGAATCCAGCATACCAGTCCAACTTATTTTAATACCAAACCATTTACTAACACCATCCAACTCCATCACCAAAATTCATACATCAATTTCAACATAATATCAATCAAAATCATCAAAAATTTTGGACATACATCATCCCAAAACAAAACAAAAAAATCAGCAAGAACAAATAACAAAAGAACCCTACTTGTGAAGGCTAGTGTCTCTTTGTCTTTGGCTTGCTTCAAGATGAGAGTTCCTCACTTCAAAACTCCTCAAACACCCCCAAACCCTCCTATAATCAGTGATGGATGAGATGAAAAGGATGAGGTTTTGAAATTCTAATGGTTATAGTTATAGAGATAGAAGTGTAGATCAACTTTAGTGAAGAAAGGTTTAGGTTTTGATGATTCTAAGCTAGGGTTTATGTGAATTGGAAGTAAGATGAAGCTCTTGGCTATGGAGGAAAGACTAGCTGCTGTCTTGGCTTGCAAGGGCCGAAATTTTGGTGTCTTGTTGGAGAAGAATTGTGACTAGGCTTGCTTAATAAAGGAAACGAAGATATTTAGCCAAGAAATCATGATTTTGGTGACAAGGCAATGATGGGTGGCTAAGATTAAATCTTGGATTCCAAGATTAAATCTTGGCCTTCCACATGTCTTAATAAGTGGATATTATCCATTTGTGGTAATGGAAGTATCTTTCTGTTAAAAATCACACACGAAATCTCACCAAATGGGTAAACGTCGTATTTGACTCAACCGATATTATCGAAAATTAATTCTAGGTATAAATTTGTCATTCCCATACATTTCTACCCTTATTCTCATATTTTCTTAACTTCGGGCACTCGGGTCCCAAATCCCTTGTTTTGACTTCCGAGGCTACGGTCCCGCAAAGTACTATTCATGTTTTTTTTTTTTTTGTACTCACTCTTGGAATCGTTTTCATCACAACTACCCCTATCAAAATTTCAATATTCTCATTAACCATCCCTCAATCAATTTCTAAGAGGAGGAAAACTAGGATGTTACACACTCCTCTTCTTTCCTTTACAGATATATCTACTACTTAAAACCTTTACTAGATATTCCTAGTAGCTATTAGGCAGACCTTTTTGATAAGCTTTACC
Organism: Dalbergia oliveri; assembly: GCA_030441495.1. Taxonomy (NCBI): domain Eukaryota; kingdom Viridiplantae; phylum Streptophyta; class Magnoliopsida; order Fabales; family Fabaceae; genus Dalbergia; species Dalbergia oliveri. The sequence continues at coordinate 3,370,110 of JAMLFY010000019.1, read as the reverse complement.
TTGGAGTGAAGAACGTTCGTTTATGTTTAGTAATCCTGCATTACATTGCAAGAAATATTCATGGACCATCCACAACCATATTGAATTATGTTATTTTGAGGATTTATGTAATTACAAGTGAAGGATTTTATGATTATTCTTGGAATAATTATTTATTATTTGGATATTGATCAAAAGTTGTTTTCTAATTTATAGGAAAACCATTTTATCCAATTATTATTTAAATTATATTTAATTAGAGATAATGAAGTTTTATGCATGTCATATCATGTAAGGGCTTCTATAGGATCAGTTCCCCATGTGCTGGTGATATTCTGATGTTAGCTCCAGAACCTTTTAGAAAGCGTTATTGCAATATGTTTTGAATGATAACACAACCAATTTTAAGGAAAATATTTTGAAAAACGACTAATGTCTACCTTGAGTTTCTTGATATAGCAAACATGTTCTTTTGTAAGCATAACACAACTCTTGAAGTGGAAAATAATTTCACTTTCCATGTACAAACATTATTTATCTCTTTTAAATATATATGAATAATGGAGGTAAAAATTATATCGCAAAATGAGCATATATATGCCTAACGGATTGAAGAAAATCATTACATACAAGAAACTATGGCTTGAGTCTTTAAAAAGTAGGACATGACTTTAGAAAGTATGCTTGAAGTAAAGATGTCAATTCATCTATGAAGCATATATGTTCTATAACCTTCAATCATCGTGATCGTAATCATAATATCATCAATAAACACTTATTGAAGACTGGAAGATCAAAGACATTTTGAGGAACTAATACCGTACTTTAGAAAGTTCACTTGATAGTAAAACGTGTACTTTCAGGAGACATAGGGAAATTTGAAATTCAAATTTGAAGTCAAACCTAGTTACAGACTGGCATGTCATCTCTTTTGGCAACTTGGTCAATTGCTCCAACTTCTGGAAATAAGTGTTTAGAAACCTCATTTAGAAAGTAAAAGTAGTTTTTGAAGGTAGTCTTGAAACCATGTTCCATAATGACTTTTGCAATAGCTCTGACATAAGACGAGCTACTCCTCTAGACGTATTTCCAAAACACAAATAGATGATCAACACGTGTCACTTGGACAATAGATCAAGGGCAAGTGTCATAAAGGCACACAATCTATAAATAGAGATGTTGAGCATTCAAAGCAAGAGACTTTAGTGAAGAACAAGTGCTGATACACCTGCAAAAATTTCTCCTCAACTTTTGTAAAGTTCATTACTTCTTATAATCAGTTTCCTTACTTGTGAAAATCTTCTTTATACGTTCTTAGTAGATAACACGTTCTTCCAAGGAAGAATCATAGAAAGAAGTCATTCAAGATCCCCAGGTATGTTCTTGTTTATCTTAAGGAAACTTGAGTGTAGGTTAGTTTGAGTGGCAAACCCAAACACAAACCTCTATATCCTCGATCCAGTAGTAATTGGTGTGAGAAAACTAGGAGTGGCAAGTCAAAAACTACTTGCAACGCAACAGTAGAGTGAGCTACTAGTCATGGTTTAGCTTGGAGAGGCTAGTGAAACACTAGTTGGTTTAACTTTGAGAGGCTGTTAAAAGATTACCCGGTTTGTGACAACAAAATGTACTTGCTGGTCATGGATTCAGATTGAACATGTTGGTGAATAAACTACTTGGTTTGTGTAACACTCCTAACTATCATGTATTAGTTGAGTGTTAACACAGTAACTAGAAGAGTATTGCATTTAGATATTATCTATACTAGTCAAGAGAATGAAAAGAAAGTTAATTAAACTCATATGTTGCAAAAACTGATATATATATATATATATATATATATATATATATGTAACACCTGAAAAAATTATTTAAAAATTAATTTGAGCTTTATTACTCATAATTTTAAAAATCTGATAGTTTTAGTAATGATGAGGACAATCCAACAAATGTGAAAAAAAATTTTGGAACGGGCATGAATAGTATCCTTGCAACGGAAATCCAGATCTAGGACCAGGAAATGCTCTGGATTGAGAAAAGAGAAAGTTAAGGCTAGAAATAGTTAGAAATGAGTATTTTATACTTGGAATTAATTTTTGGGCAATATCTATTTACCTGAGTATGGTGTTTTACCCATTCGGTACAATTTTAATGTGCAATTTCTAACATGAGAGATAGCTCAATCTCTACAAAGGATAATGTTTATCCTTTTGATGCCAAGTATAAGGCTAAGATTTAATCTTGCTTTATAAGATTAAATCCTGGCCATTCATTTCTTTTTATTATTAGAAAAATATACATATTTGACTACATCATTAATATATATACTCTAAGATATATTTTAACCCACCAAACCTTTTAAATTCATCTTCATTCTTGGCCATGCAAAAGAGAAACAACCATTCCCCATTTTTACTTCCTCTAAAAGCTTGAAACATGATTTAAACTTCCAAACTCCTAACTTACACTTAATAAAATCACAAACTCCTTCACAAAACTTGTTCTACTCACCAATACCTACCAAACCAACTGATTGAAATTTCAATTCTACACGTTGATAGCTCATACTTCACTAATTAGGGAAGGGTTGGGGCTTTTGGTAGCCTTAGAGTAAAGAAAAATCATTTGGAACACCTTTGGAGTTGCAAAGCTCTAAAGATTGCAAAGTAGGGTTTTGTTGTCTTGTTTGTGGAAATTCTGTTTCTTGCATATTTTGATAGTTTTAAAATTGATAATTCTAGTTGTAACACCCTAATATTTAACCCAACATGCCTAGGATGTATTAAGATTAATTATTAGTTATTACTTCCCTTTAAAACTCGTTTGCAAAATTACTTAGCGGAAAATACGGGTAAATTTTTTTTTTGAAAAGGAATACGTAAAACAATATGCGAGCCATCACGTGCAACATAAGCGAAACGTAGAGGAAGAGAAGATAAATCATACAAAACCAAAGCAACAAGGAACACCTTAATCATAAAAACATCCATCATAATATTAATCACCATAGTTTAATACATAACTGGAATAATAACATAAAGTCATACCCATATAAGAATGGACAGAGCTTGCAGTACATGAAACGTAAACTACAGGAAAGAAATAGGAAACAAAACAACAAATACATGGAAAGCCCTCAAAAGATACTACTAACTAAAAGCAACCCTCCCCTCTAAAAGCCTACAGATAACACTAATCTTCGGACGGGAGTGTAGCCCACAAACTGCCAAGCTCCTCGGAAGTGGCCCAACGAAGAGGGGGCATGGGCATGCGGATCGGAGAGCGATGTGGCCTCCTCGAGGGCGCCTCGCGCTAACGTACATGCCTCATAAGCCTCGGCGGAGACCGTGTCCTCCCTACCCCCGACCGAAGGCATCGAAGGGGCGGAATGCTATGAATAGGGATCGGCCACGGAATCCTCAAATAGGTCCCTCCCACAACAACGTATGAAGGTCATGTACTCCGGATAGTCATGCACCGCGAAGATGATGGTCGGGCACGGCTCTGCCGCCACAGGGTCACGTCCTTTCTAGTAAAAGCTAGACCGGAAAAGCAAACGGGCGTCCCATGTATGCAAAAATGCGCACGGCACAACGACCCTCAAAATGGTAGTACTGATGATATGGATCGTAGTGCAACTCCCACACGGGTGCATCAACAAAAATCACGAACGACGCCATCGCGGTCTAAAGACGTAATGGAAAGAGAAAGAGAGAGAAGGGTGATAATCTTGCTAAAGAATCTCAGGAGGGAATCCTCTATCCTAGTGTCATCGTTTACGTCCCAGGAACCTTGGGTTTATTCATAAAAAAGGTTACACATGCAAAGGTTCATTATGAGGTTTTCATAAAAGATAATTATCCAAGGTCCGTGTCTTTTATGATGAATCTTAATGCATGCATGCAGCATACCAACATATGAATGCATGGAATACTTTGCATCAATAAAACATATCATCAACAATTAAATCACATATGAGTGGCATGTAACTTCTCATGATCAACCTTTCGCTTTCATAAGTAAGATACTTCTCATCTTTTCTCATTTCTCAAACTTGTGACATCAGGATCTTTAAAACAATAGTAACCGACCCCTGATACTAGGTTATGAGCTCATTCCTTAACTAGTCATCACTAGTTCTTAGTTATCTTCTTGATAAGCGAAACATAATCATAAAAATAATAATCCCGACTCCGAAGAGTACGGGGGACCTAAGGAATCACCCATCATGTGACTTTCTTCCTTCTCTGAAACACATCGACTGGTTAAGACCAGTGACTTTGTCCGCTTTGGCAGGCTAATGTCGATGTCCTCACGGTTTTACCTTCTCCTGACCATAGCAGGAGAAGTACGTCTCAATTTGCGAAACGCATCATCTGGTTAAGACCAATGACATTGTCCGCTTCGATATGGCTCCTCGACCATACCCCTCACGGTTTCCTTCTCTCTCAGTAGCAGGAGAAATGCGTCTCTGCATGTCACATATAAATCATTCTTTTCAAAAACTTTCTCAAGTCCCTTAAATTTGACGGAAATTCAGCAGCATAACGACTATACTTTGAATTTCCTCAAATTTGAGTCATGCCACATAACTCAATCACACATTATTCTCATGAAACCTTCTCAATTAAATAAATCTTTAATCTAGGATCATACCCTCCTAACTTATTCATATTCCATTCTCATGCATCTCAAGCATAGCATACCACATTATTACAACATGTCACAAATACACATATGGCCTCATGCCCATGATTTTAACATATTCACATCATTATGAGTATACCCACTCGATCTCATTCTCATATCACACCTTCTATCTCATGGTATCTTATGCATTGACCCTTACGGGTCTTAAACTTATGTTCCAATTATCCTAACCTTCAATATGGATTTTTATAACACCTAAGGGATCATTACCTATAATTTCCTCTAATGTTTATGCTTTATAACATAACCAAACAGCCCTATATCTTTTGAGCAGAATTTTACCTTATGATTACGAGGTCCTAGAATCTCCTTTGACCCTTTCTAAGTCCCGTCTTCGCCTAAGGCTCTATAATCAACTCCAAAACCAATTATGAGGGATTCCTACACATATCCACTAATTATAAACCATTTTTCTTAAGTCCAATTATGCTGGAACAGAATTTATAATTTGTGCATCTAAGTGTTCTAGAATTTGCATTTTAAGTCCTTTCTAGTTACTTGTTCTTTCCTAACTTCCCTAAATCGTTCCTTGCTTCACTCAAACATAATTTTACACATTTTAACACCATAAAACAGAATTTATACAGTGGCCAATTGTACAAGGCAGAACCAAAAATACATGCACCATATAATCACATAATTTCATGATTTAAAAGCATATAAGTTGCTAGTTTCTCTTGGAATCATTTTAGGAACTCAAAACTCTTTTAGAAACCAATTAATCTCATTGAAATCACATAAATATGTGCTAGGTCAGTAGCTAAATTATTTAGCTCAAGGAATAGATTTAAAACATAAAACTTTGTTCATAAAATTCCTTGAGTACACCTAAGCTTAGAAAAATTCCAAGACTTAGACTATGGGCACTTATGATTAGATGAACTCATCCAAGTCCATCATCATCATCACAAGGCCGAAATGGCATCCTTGAAATGCCTCCATTTTCTAAAACTTTATGTAAGATACTTGGGCAAGTCTTTGAGCTCTAGCATATTTAAGTGATGGCATAAACTTAAACATGCTATGCACTTATTTTACTCTTCATTAGAAAATAAAGTGAGAGCATAAAATAAATATGAGATGCAACCTCATTATTATCTTTAAGATTAAGTGATGACTTGAAATATAAACATGAAATGCAAGCTTGGGAATTTAAACATGATAATGCAAGTTCATTTAGTTATTCTTGAGAGTTTAGTGATGACATCAAAATAAACATGCTATGCAAGGCATAAACATAAACATGAATGCAACTCATTTTATCTTAACTAGAGCTCTTACAAGACTTTAAAGGAACATCATAACCTTAACCCAATATGTATCATAACAACATAAAGTGAGCTTTAGAGTTCTTAGCACCAAGTCTTCAAAGAAGCCTTTGGTTTTGAACTTCATCATCAAGCTTAAGAAAATGGTCACAAAGCTCAACACTTTGTCTAAACAAACATACAAAGAACTAAGTCATATTCTTTATTTTATTGCTCATGGGCTTCAATCTAGAGTGAAACTCTTAGAACGGCCGACCAACTTTAAGGTTGGCAAAGGTAAGCTTAGAGCTCTTTGAAAACATATGATTAATTTTCTTAACAAAACTTTTGTGATCTACTTAAAATTTTAGCAAACTTTGTTCAAACAAAGGAAGAGGAAACCAAAACCATTCAAGGAAAAAGGAAAAAGGAAAAGGAAATGAAGAAAGGAAAAGTTTTGTGATCTTACATGGCATCACAAGACCATTATCTTGAAACCTCAACATCAAGCTAAAGTTGTTCTCAACCAAAGGCCCTAAGGCCAAAATGAAGAAAGGAAAAGGAAAGTTTTGAAAACCAAGAGAAAACTAGAACTTTTCTTAAAGAAAAACAAGTAAAACTTTGAAAACAAACCCCTACCTAAGGAAGTCTTTGAAAAGGATGAAAGAAAGCTTGATCCTTGAAGGAATGAGAAGACAAAATCTTCTCTTGGAGGAGGAGGATTCGGCCAAGGGGAAAGTCAAGGAGGATGAATTTTCCTTGAGGTTGTAAGCTTGGAAATGAAAAGTTTGAGTGTTTAAGAGATAGTTTGAGGTGAGGGAGTGGTGGTTTAAGGTTGTTTGCGGTGGTTTGTTGTAACACCCTAAAATTTAATTAAAAATTAATTTGAGCTTTATTAATCTTAATTTAAAAAATCTAATAGTTTAGCAATGATGAGGGTGGCTCAACGAACCTCAAAAAAAAAAATTTCCGAGCCGGTGAATAGTAACCTTGCAGGTCCCATCTGCCCGCCCTGTAGAGCTAAACCTAGATTTAGGCCCGAGGTGCCCGAAATTAGGAAAACATGGGAATAAGGTTAGAAATAGGTGGGAATGATAATTTTATACTTAGAATTAATTTTCGGCAATATCGGTTTATCGTGTAAGGTGTTTACCCGTTCGTGAGATTTCGTGTGTGATTTTTAACACCGAAGATATTTCCATCACAACAAATAGATGATACTTATCTAGTAAGACATGGGGAAGGCCAAGATTTAATCTTCGAATCCAAGATTAAATCTTAGCCATCCATTTTGCTTTAACACATAAATGATGATTTACTTTACATAATATCTTCAAAGCATTAAATACAAGAGCCAAGTCACATTTTCTTCTCCAAGACACCATCAATTTCGTGCAGCCTTCAAGGAGAAAAGAACCAGCCACCATTTTCATCTTCAAGAGCTTGATCTTGAGTTCCAAGCCCAAAAACCCTAGCCTAGAGTTGTTGAAACATCAAAAGTTCTTCATTAAACTTGTTCTACACCTAATTCTCTACCAATCTAACCGAACAAAATTTCCATTCCTTATCAAAACCTTGTCTTGTACCTCATACCTCACTGATATCAAAGGGGTTTGAAGTTTTATTGGAAGCTTTGGAGGAGAAAGAAGCAAGCTTGGTTAATCTTGAAGCCAAGGAGCTAATAGGTTACTCAAAGTAGGGTTTGTGCCGCCTTTTTCTTGTCAAATTTTTCTGATCGTTTTGGGTTGATATATGTCCAAAAATTTTAGTTGTATTTACTGATATGATGTTGATATTGATGTGTCAATTTTGGTGGTGTGTTTGGATGGTGTTAGAAAATGGCTTTCATCAAAATAAGTTTGGACTAGGTTGCTGGAATTTCTGTTGTTGTAGGCAGGAGTGGTTCATGAATTTTCTGGTATATTTGTGGGTGTTTTAATGAGCTATAAAAATTATATGTTGGAGTAACTTAGTTGAGTGTATTGGCCACAAGTGAAACCAGGTCACTTTGAGATAATTTCATTGCATTTATCATATGCATACTCATCTTATTTTGAATTGTCTGGAGGATGATTTACTATGTATTGAAACATTTTGATATATATGGATTAAGTGATCAAATACTAAAAGAAATTCACTTTGAAAGGATGGTTTTGAACTCTAAAATGAATCTTCAATATGAGTTGTATGATTACATTTTCCTAATAAACCGAAGTGGCTTGGACAATGACGATAAAATGGATTTCTTTATTATGTGTTTTGGGATACCCTATTGAGATTTTTAGAATTCTCACCCATATGTGTTTGTCTTTTTGTTATTCCAAGTTGATTCAAAGAACCATGAGACTACTACATGAAAGGACTGACTTGAATTAGTTTTAGTAGTTGATGTGTTTATTTTATTGTACGTAGTTGTAGTTATATTTATGTAGATTTTGTAGAGAATAAACATGTATTAAAGCTCATAGGAGAGCTTCCTTTTGTAGTTGACTTTGGAGTCAATAAATAAAACGTTTCTTTGACACACACACACACACACACACACATATATTAATAGAATTATGACTTAGTTACTTCACGATTCAATCAATCTTGCTATAGATAATTAAGAAAGTTTCGCTAATTTATAAGTAACAACTTGGAGTCCGATGTCATGACTTAAGAATAATGTTGAACTTGGGAGGATGTTACAATATATATATGTGCATCATACACAAGTTGTCAATATATACATCATACTGGAAGATAAATTAGTCCACTAGTAAGACTATTCAGGAACTAAGTTCAAAACCATATCAAGTGTCTAACCTAACCTGCTGAATCCTAAGGCCTAATAAAATAACATATACACATAAATGTACCTAAAAAATATCTAGCAAAACAGTCTGGAGGCTCATAGGGTCTAAACTAGGCTACAACTATGTACATGTCAAAGGTTCCTGAAAAAACCATTTGCCATCGGTATGATGGCATCACCTCCGGAAGGGCATCAAGACCAGGAAGGAATCAGAGTTAAAGGCGGGTATGAGAATGGGGCATTCCCTGGAGGGTGCTAGCAATTCAGGTGGGTGTACAAACACAATATGATGAGCCATGTAAAGTGGCACACTAGCATAAGGAAAAGTTAGGTCAAAATCTGCCATAAAAATTGAAGCACTAAACGAACGATTGAAAAATACATAGGCATGTATCTAAGAATAAGGTACAACATATTGTGAATCAAGGATATGGTCATAGTGTCTCTCACATTGTGGCAAATCAAGGTAAAATATCACTGACGGCATCTACGATTTGAATACAATATAACATGCATACAAACATACGGGTGGAAATATTATATAATTCTCAGGAGAGCGCTCCTTCAAATGTAGAAGACATAACTAACAATTTCATTCATACAAGAAATATCATGTAAAGTTATATGCAAAGACAATAATAATCATGCATTTTCTCTTGTAACCAAGGAACTCAATTTAGTGCATTTTTCTCTTTTTATCAACATAGGAAAGACTTAGTTTCATACCAAATGATATATGGAGTGGATAGCTCCACAAATGGGAAATAGATTGATTATCAGGATCTTAACTCATTCCTATATGTGATCATCAGACTTTACTTTTCCTTTTCGAATCTCACACAGTTTATTCTTAGCCAATATGTCTACCAACTCATAATATCTCTTAGGGAGGTTCCTCTTTTTGCCTTCTCCTAAATCAACCTAAGTCTTGTTTCTGCTTTGCCTATATGTTAAAACATGAACAATTTGAAGTTCATCCATTCCCTTTTGTCACATATATGCATAATTTATTTTCTCTTTCGAAATAAATGCATTAATCACATATAGACAATCAAGCACAAGGGATTCTCATTCATTTCTCATAAGCCAATCTTTAAAGTATATCGCATGCATTTATACACCTCATACTTGAATCAAAAGGCATTATTTCATCAATTTAAGACTTTGGTTCATTACCAACACATGGTAGATTTTACACTTGTTTGGCAAGATTTAATTTGCATGTCAAACAACAAATTTTGTAAGGCCTCGATATTCCCTCTCGTGAAATGGCCAAAATGTTTCTTAAGGTAATTTTTGCAAGAGAATCAGGACGGCTGCCCCGGCCATCCTTAATGGGTTAGTTTAATGTTTGAAGGAGACTATATGTGTTTTAGATAGTAATTGATGTGAAAATCGCAATTCCTGATTTTCATGTTAAAATTACCAAAATGCTCTTGAGGTAATTTAATGCTGGATTAAGTGATGGTCGAATACGGTTATTATCCTTGGAGTTAGATATGATAATTTGAGGGGATATATGATGTTTGGGTGAGTTCTGAGAGTTTCTATGTAAAATTACCAGTTACCCCTAGTCAATGCTAATTAAGTTTAATTAAAGTAATTAAAAGAATATAGGTAATATTAGGCTCTAATTAAAGATAATTTATTTTTATTAATTAATTTTAAGTCAAAATAATTATTTTGAAGTAATTGAGGCCTAAGAATGATTAATAAAACTTAATCTCATTCTTAACAATAAAGGGCAGACATGATCATGACACCACCCACTACTCTTGTCTTATAGTGGCTACATGTCTAAAGAAAAAAACTACTTTATTATGACTAAATGCACCTTTAATGATGATTAATTCAAACTAATCTTGTTTAAACCAAGTTAATCCTATTGTGACCATTGCTTTTACTAAACTATCCCCAATTAGTACACTTTCTACCTAAACTACCCCTACCTTTTTCACCTAAACCCCAAAATACCCCTAAACTTAACCCAACCACTCCACCCTTCCTTCTTACCTTTCTTGGCCACCACCCTCTTTGCCCATAATCACAAGGTTTCTTTTTTTTTTTTTTTGGGTACAAGAACGCTCATACTCTCAGTTCCTCTCATCTCCACCATCTACCTCCATCACCTCCAACATCATAACTTCTTCATTTCTCCACCAAATCCATTAAACAAATAAACTTTGCATAGCTATTCCACCCAACAAACCCAAATCCACCATTAGTTTTTCCAAAAAAAGCCTCCAACATTCCCATTCTTGCTTGGTCAAATTGTTATTGTGAAGAAAGGAGGAGCTTTTGCTTCCTTTCTTGTGATCTTGAGTTTTAAGGAGCTTGTGGCTACCTTACTCTTTTGGGTAGGAGTTTGTGTTCAAACTTGTTTTCTTATTTTATTTTTTCCAATTTTTGCTAAAAATGTTTGAGTTTTGATGTGTTTATGCTTGAAAGTTGGCCATTTTGCTCAAGACTCTTCCTTTCTTGTAAAAAAATTTGGAAAGCTCATCATTTCCTCTCCTTAAAACTTTAGCCTTCACCATTTATATGGGTAAATATTTTTGTTTCAAAATCTAACTCCATAACCTTGTTATACTCTTTAAAAGTGTATTATGATACTTTTATGTATTTTATGAAATTTTTTAGTATGCTTTAATAGTTTTGAGTTAGGTCATTGTTTTAGAAGGTTTATTATGTTGATAATGTTTACTTCAAAAACCATGTTGATATTTATAATCTACACATAAAAAAGAGCACATTCATGTATGTTTCCAAGTTTTGCAAAAAGCTTGGATTTTGGGTTATTTAGCTTCGGCCTTAGCTGGTTCACATAGAAGGAAAATTTTGTTTTTAAAGATAACCACATATTTGGAATCTACATGAAAAATGGAGTGGCTACATATGATTTGGGCATTTTTATGATTATGTAGAGATTTCAGGGTCAAAATGCGATATTACAAAGTTTATGGGCTTTTATGTAAGAACTAAATGTAAATCTATAAAGATAGACTCTGGAACAATAATGTATGTGTTTGGAAGAAAAAATTGAGTTTGGCGTCATTTTGCAATTTTAGTCAAGTTTAGGGATCAAGTACAATTTTACAAAGTTTATGGGTTTTTATGCAAAAACCAAGTTTTTGAGTGTAAAGCTATAAAAATGGGTTCTGAATTTTGTGATTTGGGGTTATTTTGTAGTTTTAATAAAATTTAGGGGTCAAAATACAATTTCTCAAAAGCTTGGCATTTTTGTGTAAATTCTCAAATTTCAAGTGCAGGGCTGTAATTTTAGTAGAATTAGGGTGGAAAATATATTTTTGGATGAAAAATTAAGTTAAAAATTAGAAGTTATAAGGTCCTTAAATGTAAATTTTTGGAACTTGTAACATAAAGGAAGGTGGGCCATAGTAATCACATATCTTGGGAAGAGGAAAAATATGTCTTTCAAAATACTCTTATCATCAAACTAGACCAATTTATCAGAAGAGATTTATAATTATGAATTTCAAATGCATTGATGGCTCTTAAATATCTATTGGATGAAAGATGATTGTTTACTCCAGTTGATTGTTATACTTGATTGGATTATGAATAACGATTATGACATACTTGACTGGGTTATATTGGTAATATATGTGATATTGATTGTCATATTAGATATTATTGACTAGACTGGTTACATATGCATTTATTTTAACCATTTTTCATGATTATTCTCTAATGAGTTTTAGTAATGAAATATGCTGAGTCAAATATGTAATAAGACATGAATAAGGAAAATCATGAGCTTGGGACACTATTGTGGTGTACCACATAGTGATGTAGGCCCACTTGCAAAGTAAGGAAAATGGAGCAAGTAAGGGCTGCCTAATGTACTAAGTGTTACACCATGGCACGAACTATGGAGAATGTAAGTTGTAACACCCTCCTAATTACCACATTCTACTTGAGTATTGACATAGTAATTAGCAGAGTATTACCGGCATTCATATTCTATACTAGTCGAGATATAAGTAATAAAGTACTTTAGACAATATATGTTTCAAAGCTTGTCTCGTACATAACATCAGTTATAAGTCTAGAATATGCACATCATACTCAACCAACCGGCTAACTCTGAATCTAGTCAGGGACCCCATATCAAAAGAACTAGTCAACATCCAAAACCTAGCCTTCTCTAGTATCTGTCCAACAAAAACACATATAGATACAAACGGACCTGGAAACGAATAATAATACATCAATATGCAGGCTGGAAAAGTACTAACGCTATACTACCGCTATGCACAAGACAAAAATCCCTAAAGGCCTCGCGTCCTCCTATAGGAAGCCATTGGCCATCGGATGATAGCCTCGCCGTCGCCAGGGCGTCATGGCCCTTGGATGGGTTCAAGTGAGGATGATGATGAAGAGGCGGGTGCATCCGCGGAGGGTGTGCTAGTAGAGCATGTGGGATTTCAAATACATCAGGGTATGCTATATGGAAAGGCACACCATCGTAGGGGAAAGTGTGGTCGAACTCCACAATAAAAACCGACGCACTGAAGGAGCGGCCCAAACACATATACACGAACTGAGAGTAACCTACGGCATACAAGGAGTCAAGGGCCGGATCGACTACCATACCCATTGTGGCGAATCAAGGAAGAATACCAGTGATGGCATCGCTGAATCTGAGTAATACAAGTACATACAGCTGTCGAGTGAGAATATTATAAAATTCTCAGGAGGGTAGTCCCCCAGAATACTATGTATAATATAGATAATGAGTTCATTCATATAAAACATCCATACAAAAGTTATTGGCATCAATGCTAAAACATGTAAATCATGGGAATTTAGAATGTCACCATAGTAATAAGTTATGTACTATTATTTGGAACCATAAGCTCAGTTCCATGTATTTTCCTCCGTTCATTAACATAGGGAAGGCTTAATTCCACATAAAGATATATCTGCATTTGATAATTCCGCAAAGGACAATAGACTGCGAGGACATGAGCTCATTCCTATCCGTGATCATCGGACTTCATTTTTTTCCATTTTCGAATCACACACAGTTATACTCCTAGCCGATATGTCTACCGACTCATAAAATTTTCCAGGGAAGTCCTTACTCTTGCCTTCCCTCTCTATCCTATCTAAGCCTTGTCTTTATTTTCCCCATATGTTCAAACAAGCACTAGTGAAATGTATAAGTTCTCTTTTCTCATATAGGTATATTAAGTACTTTTTTCTTTTCCCCAAGGCATGCATAAACCATATATATGCATTCCTGCACAATGTAATCCTTATTCTTTTCTCATTAATAAATCATTAGAGTTCATAGTATGCATTAATTCACATCCTAGTTGAATTACAAGTCATTATAGTACTAAATCAACATTTGTAATTCAGTTCCTGCATGTCAGAAGAATCTTGCTTAAGTAACAAAATTTATTTTCACTACATCTAGTTGATTCAAGGGCCATAAAAATTCTCCATGACACTTCAATATGTCTAGGAGACCTTGTAAAAATTTCAAGACAAACGAAGCTCTCTAACTCCTTCAGAAAATGTACAAATTTAGTGGTCAGGGGCCACCAATTCATAATTAAACCAGAATTCTCATAATTTTTAACTCTAGCAAGTGATGCAATCAATGCACAATAAAATTTATAGTGATACTTCAATATGTTATTAACTTTTTCTAAAAATTTCAATGACTATTTCAATCATTTTCTATGAATAAATTTGGACAATCTTATTGCTTCAGTTTCAACAATCAAGATAGCATTTAGTCTCATTTCAATTTTTGATTTTTTGAGGCAGTAAACCTTAAATCAACACCCAATAAAATTCATATAGTTAGTTTAAGATGTTAACTCCAATATATAATTTTTATAGCTCATGAAACTAGCCATAACTATACCAAAAAGTTCATGCATAACTACTGCTTTAGGAAAGCCAAAAATCCAGCAACCTAGTCAAGATTTCCTTTAACAAAAATCATACTCTAACACCATCCAAACCCACCACCAAGATTAATACATCAATATCAACATAATATCATCCAAAATAACCAAAAATTTCGGGCTTAGCTCTATCAAAACACATCAGAATAAATTTGACAAGAAAAAGCAATTAAAACCCTACTTTTAGCAACTTAGTGGATCTTTGGCTCCAAGATGATCCAAGCTTGAATCCTTCCACTCCAGGAGCTCCCAAACCAACTTCAAACCCTTCTTAAATCAGTGAAGTGTAAGGTAACAAGACAAGGTTTGATGTGTAGAACAAGTTTAATGAAGGAACTTTGAGGTTTCAACAACTCTAGGCTAGTGCTTTTGGGCTTAGAACTCAAGATCAAGCTCTTGAAGATGAAAATGGTGGCTGCTCTTCTGTTTCCTTTGCGGCCGAGATAGGCTTCTAGCTTGGAGAAGAAGTTTGTGACTTGGTTTCTTTGTATTTAATGCATGAAGATATTATGTGATAAAGCAATCATTTGTGTAATAAAGAAAAATGGATGGCTAAGATTTAATCTTGGATTCCAAGATTAAATCTTGGCCTTCCACATGTTCTAAATGGATAGATATTTTCCATTGGTGATGATGGAAATATCTTTCGTGTTAAAAATTACACACCAAAATTTTCCTAAGGTAAACACCATACCCAATAAACCGACATTACCCGAAAATTAATTCTAAGCATAAAATTTTCATTTCTAACTATTTCTAACCTTATTCCCATGTTTTTCCTAATTTCGGGAACCTCTGGGTCCCAAATCTCAGGTTTCGAATTGCCGGGCTGGAGGCCCACAAAATACTATTCATCTCTTTTTTTTTGTCTCGATCATAGGGTTGTTCTCATCACAACTACGTCTATTAGAATCTTAATATTCCCATTAACCATTCCTCCATCAATTTCTAAAGAAAAGAACTGGGATGTTACACAAGTATGAATGTCTATATGTCTAAAAGAGAACTTACACCCCCTTACACTAGGTTCAATATGAACAAGGTTCAATGATGACTGATCACATTTATACATCATAATGATAAATATATGACTAGTCTAGGTTCGGTACCCATTGAGGCTCAATGACGGTTAATCACGCTATATATGTTAGGTATGGGCTCATAGCCTAGGGGTCTCTAAGCGGTTAACGAATAAGTGAAAATGATCTATATTCGAAGAAAGTTGAAGGTCTTGTGCCTGCTCACTGTATTTTTCGCTTCTTTCATGCATGCATGTACTTATAAGATTATGTTTCATTCTTTCATGCATGCATGTAGCCTAAGTGTTATGTTTATTCTTTCCATGCATGCATGCCCCTATGAAAAGTATATTTAATGCAACACCATTATCATGCATATACATATCTAACTTGATGCATTCATGATCAAGACCATATTAAAATGAAATGTCCATTTGATAATAACATTTGCGAAAACTCTAAATTTGGATTGCATTGTGGCATGTACACCTTTTCTATAATAAACCAAGTAGGCCGAAGACGTACAATGATGTCACCATGTATGTTTTACTATTATTAGGATTCATTAGGATTCTCACCCTATTTAAATTTTCATGTACGTCTCTAGAAGAGTAGGACGTGCCTGGATGATGTTTGTGCTCGTGGACGGATAGGAATAGCTATGCTGGAGACATTGTTAGGAGTATTAGATATTTACCCTACTTATATCTCTTAACATATGACTATCATTTTGGTTTGGATTACTGGATGCCGGACCCATGTGGCCGTTTGATATGCTTATCCGTTACACTCTTTATTGCTATGTATCTTGGCTTTAGTAGAGGTTAGGTGGTTGTGCACTATGGTCCAATATTATATATTTGAATATATTGTGAGTTGTTGACGCTCTTATGCTAGATTATATTATACACACACACACACACACACACACACACACACACACACACACACACACACATATATATATATATATATATATATATATATATATATATATATCGATGTATTTCATGTCTTGAGGTTGTCTAGGTGCTTATATGATAATTTTATGTTGTATGTTCACGTATATATATATATATATGTGGTTTAGTGTCGAAGACTATTTACATGCAAAGGCTTCTATTTTGAAAAGTAATGTCTTTTTGAAAGAACAAAAAAAAAAAAAGGCCTGTATTTTCCACTAAGTATTTTTGAAAAGTCAAGGTTAAACTAAGGTCGCAAGGAGTGATCCTTTAACGTTAAAACCAAATACGAATTGAGCGTACTTCGTTATATGTTAGGGGATTAAAATTCCAAGGCCGTAAAAATTCTCCATGACACCTCAATGTGTTCACAAGGTCCTGTAAAAATTTCAGTAAAATTCATTCTTTAACTTTGTTAACAAAATTCTACAAATTTATTTGTCAGGAGAACCCTTAATCTCAGCTTAAAGTCACAATTCCATAATTGTAATCTTAGCAAATGAAGCCTAAACTTATAATAAAATTCATGGTTAAACCAAAAGATGTTTCCAACATTCTGTAAAAATTAAAAAGGAAAATTCAATCATGTACTATGGTAACAAAATTACCAAAATTTTCAGCTTCAATTCTAGCAATTTAGCAGCAATATGATCAGGATTATTCTTGATTTTTTTAAGGAAGTAAAAGTCTTTAATATGACCCAAGAAAAATCATGGAGTTGCTTAGGATGTTAGCTTCAACATATAAAATTTTTAGCTCATAATGATGCCTACAAATACATAAGAAAAATCATGACAAATTTCTGCCCATGGCAAATCTGAAAATCCAGCAAGGTAGTACAAGACTTCTTTTGACAAAAATGAATGTTTTGCGACACTAACTACACCACCAATGTAAATACATCTATATCTATGTGAAATCATTCATTAAAACCAAAAATATCAAATTTAAAATAATTAAAATCTATAAGAAATAGAAATAAGACAAACAAGATACCAAAACCCTACTTGAAAACTCTAGAGCTTTATAACTGCAAAGGATATTCCAATTGGTTTTTCTTCACCTCAAGACCCTTCAAATAGCACCAAACCCTTCCTTTAACAACAAGTTGTGTGTTCTCCAAGTATTAAAGGGTAATGGATTTAAATTTTAATCAGTTAGATTAGTAAATTGTGTTGCGTGGAGTAAGTTTAATGAAGGAAGTTTGAGGTTTTAACAAGTCAAGGCAAGGATTTTGGAGGTTTGAATCATGTTTTCATGGTTTTAGTGAAGCAACAATGGAGGGTGGCTGGTTTCTTTTGCTGGCCGAGATGATGGTGAAATGGAGTGATAAGGTGGTTATCTTGTATTTATTTTAAATTAAACTTTAGATGTTTAATATAAATGCATAATTTTTTCAAAAAAGAAATTAAGATGGATGGCTAGGATTTAAATCTTAGCCTTACAGGAGGTTTAAATGGATATACATTGTCCTTTTATAATGATTAAAATATCTTTCAATGTTAGAAAATCGTACATAAAATTTTACCGAACGATGAAACACTATACCCGGGTAATTAGATATTGTCCAAAATTTAATTCCAGGTATAAAATATTCATTTCTAACTATTTCTATCCTTAACCCTATCTTTTTTCTCTTGGGCATTTCCTAGTCCCAATATAGGGTTTTGGCTATCCCAGGCCTGAGGCTCGGAATCACTATTCATGTTTCTTCTTTTTTTTCCTACCTATCCGTTGGGTCATCCTCATCATCACTACGTTTGTTAGAATATTGAAACTCTCATTAATAAAGCTTCAATTAATTTCTGAGTAACTCCAGGGTGTTCTCTGACAATAGAGTTTGCTACTAGTCACTGGTAAGAGCTTACGAAGGCTTTTGCAAAGAGAATTCAACTTTCTTGGTTTGAGAGAGGTTTTAGTAGAACTCTCCAGCTTGAACGGATGGGCAAGTTTGGCTTAACCAGGATAAATATTTATTCAGGATCTTTTTCTTTAACTCCTTTATATTATTTGTTGTGTGGCTTCTATAGTTGTTTTCTACATTATCATCTTGTGTGAGCTTTTATCTGTTTTTATTGTGGTTCATGTAACACTCCCAAGTATAACATTATCCTTAAATCATGACATTAGACTTAGGAGTTGTTACTTATAATTAGCAGACCTTCTTAAATATCTATAGTAGAATCGTCAAATCATGTCATAACCAATTCCTTGTTCTATTAAAATATATAACAAAGAAACAAACATTTATTGAATACAAAGTCAAGTATAAAAGAAAGCTCTTCCATGAGCTTTGATACATATCTGTTATCTCTTATATTTACATACATGCACATAAAATCTAAGAACAAAAGATACATGTCTTCGCCACTAGCTACTCTACTTGCAATTCTTTCTTGTAGCAATGTAATTGTTTTCTTCTGATCAACCTGGAGACAACACAGGAACACACAAAATAGGATGAGAATTGTAAAATTCTCTCTATAGATTTTCCCCATATATACGCAGTTATAAATGTCATCTGATTTGTCCCACCAACTTCGATTTATTTAAGAAAATGTGATCATACCATACCTATTAAAGATTCATTTTAAGTTTAAAACCATCCGTCCAAAATGGTAGTCAGGTTTACTTTCCCCATAGAATCCAATTTACTTTCTCTAGCCCAAGAATTATAAATCTTATGCTTTTCTTGGTAGTCAGTTTTCATTTACCTTAACAGGCTATTTACTTCTCTAGCCCAAGAAACATAATCTTATGCTTTTCTTTCGCATATGAGCAATTGTAATAAGTATTCACATTTACATGTACCTAACATCATCAATAACTTCACATAACATAAATGAGGTTAAATCATAAATATCTCATCATCCTTTTTAATTAAGCATGATACTAGAATTTCAATCATCAAGAAAATTATGGTTAAATTACCAAACATCATGAGAACAGAGCAAAACTATTTTTTAGAGATGATTTAATGTATCAAGAAGACCTGTGAAAATTTCAAAGCATACAAAGATCTCTAACTATATTAATAAAATCTCACAATTTCAAAGGTAAAAAACTATACAATCTAACCAACAACTAGAAGACTAATATTTTCTACCCTATCAAATAAACCCCTAACTTCGTACAAAAAATTAGTTGGACCTCCATATGTCCTCAACATCCTGTAAAAATTTCAGCTAATAATTCGATCATTTGAGGGTAACAAAATTAGACAAATTTAGTACTATAGATTGGACTAGCTAGGCAAAAACCCTGTTTAGCTTCCATTTTTTAAAAATAGCAAAAGTGATTAAGAAGACCTAAGAAAGTTACTTGGAAACTCTTCCATATGTTAGCTTTATCATATAAAAATTTTAGCTTATGATCATGTCTCTAAATCAGCGAAAAATCAAAACATTTCACCTGCTTTTCTATTTGGGATTTCCAGGAGCATGATTCATAACATGTTTTAGCAAAAAGGGTTTCCTAACTTCATCAAAACTCTCTACCAAAATTAATACATCAATATCTATGTGAAATCAAGCAATATAACTAAAGAATTCCATCCAACTCAATCAGAAATTCTAAATAAATTTTGAAAGAAAAGATGCCAAAGAAAGCCCTACATGACACTTATGTTCTTTTGCTCTTGTTCTTGGCTTTCTTCAAGAGCTATATGTAACACCCAAAAAATTATTTAAAAATAAATTTGAGCTTTATTAGTGTGAATTTTAAAAATCTAGTTTTAGCGATAATGAGGACAATCCAACGAATGTGAAAAAAAAATTCAGCCGAGCATGAATATGACCTTGTGGGCTGCTGCTTGCCGTGAAAACCCTAGAATTGGGATCTAGAGATGCCCGAAACTGAGAAATTATAGGATTGAGATTGGAAATGGTAAGGAATAAGAATTTTATACTTGGAATTAATTTTTGGGCAATGTTTGATTACCCGAGTATGGTGTTTTACCCGTTTAGTAAAATTTCGATGTACGTTTCTAACATTTAAAACTAGTTTGATCTTTACAAAAGGAAGATGTTTATCCATTTATCAATGAATGGCTAGATTTCATATTGAATTACAAGATCAAATCATAGTCATACATCTTATTTTCTTTTAGAAAGAATTATCCTTCATAATTAAATAATGTTTCTAACTTAGTCTAAGATAAACATTAGCCACCAAACTTCATTAATTTTTCCTTCCTTGTTCAGCTAGCCAGCAACAACATCAGCCTCCATTTTTACTTCACAAAGGACCTCAAGAAACTTGATTCAAACCTCAAAATATTTGCCTAGACTAGCTAAAATTACAAACTACTTTCACTAAACTTGATCCACTCATCAATATCTACAAATCTAATCGATTGAAATTTGAATTCCTCACCTTGATACCTCATCTCACTGCCTAAGGAAGGTTTGGGGCTGATTTGGTGGCATTGAAGTGAAGAGAAACCACTTGGAATATCCTTTGGAGTTATAAAGCTCTAAAGTTTTCAAAGTCATGCTTTAATTGTTCTCTTTTCCTTCCAATTTTGGTCTGAATTTTTCAAATTGATTTGGCTAGAATTTTCTAGATATATTCGTTGATGATAGATAGATATTAATGTGTGTAATTTGGTGGAGTGATTGGATGATCTTAAAAATCATTTTTCTCAAAATATACTTTGAACCTTGTTACCTGAAAATCCCAATTTTAAGCAAGTAGGGAATTTGTTTGAATTTTTGACCTATTAAAGATCTTGGATTGAGCTTGAAACTTTTATGGGATGGAGCTAACATTTAAAGGGTATCTAGTAAACATTTGGAGCCATTCTGGGTACTTTTGCTATGTTAAAAAAAATCAAGAACTGAATTGCTTATGTTACTGCCGAATAGTCAAATTTGGGACCATGAAATTGTCTAATTTTATTAGCATACCAAATGATCGATTTTTGAGCTGAAATTTTTATAGGGTATTGAGAACATCTTGAAGCCCATCCTAAATTTTTTTAAGACTATATATGATCATTTGATAGGTTAATAAAATCAAGACTTATGGTTGTTTACTGAAATTGAGTAGTTTCTGACCTCCAAATTTGTCTAATTTTATTAATATAGCTAGAACCTTGTTTTGCTCTGAAATTTTTGCTGACCTTGTGGACACATTGAAGTATGGTGGGTAATTTTTATAGCCTCTGAATTGGTTGTTTGATATGTAGCTTAATTTTGCTACTTTAGTATAAAAATCTGTCCTAGGTGCTAGAAATGAACCCAAGACTTGAATTGGTAATGTAATGGCATTTTTGGCTCAAGTATGATGTATATGAATGCATGCTTGTGACTTTAAAGATTGGTTTCTAAGGCATGATTGAAATCACTTGTGATTGAATGCCTACGGCTTATGCATACATTTGAGAAAAGAAAAGTACATGATGTAATTATGTGAGAAAAGAGAATGTATAAACTTCAATCGTGCATTTTCTGCCATATGGACAAAATAAAAACAAGACTTATGTTGGGTAAAATGGGAAGGCAAAAAAAGAGGAACTTCCCTCGAGATATTATGAGTCGAATACATATCGACTAGGATCACTACAAAAAATTCACAGGTTACCGATGGGTTTTACTGACGGATTATTCGTCTGTGTTACGTTTATTTTCTAGAAAACAAGAAATTAGAGCAAAAAATTTTGTTTTGGGTTTTACTCATTACTTGGTGAATTTTTCCCGTCAGGAATCCATCGATATGGTGCGTGAATTACCGATGAATTTTTCATAATTAATTTTGGAAATTAATTACCCGTAAAGGGCATTACCGAATTTTCCCATCTCAGAACTGTAAAATTTTTTGGAAAGGAATTGCTTGGAGATTTTCCCACCAATAACGTGTGCGAAATTTTTTGGGTAAAGTATTACCTGATTTTTTCTGGAACGAGTGCAAAATTCTTTGGGTAAAGGGGGCATTACTTGCGGATTTGTTTCGCCGGTAATGGGTGCAAAATTTTCCATGAAGGGGAATTACCGGAGAATTTTTAGTGGAAAATTTAAAAAAATCCGCCTAACAAATTTCCTTAAATCCACACAATGTCATATCTGAAGGCCTTTACACACACACACACACACACATATCTCTCTCTCTCTCTCTCTCTCTCTCTCTCTCTCTCTCTCTCTCTCTCTCTTCTACTCCGCCTCTCTCTTTATACGTCATCGCCAACTCTTTACGCAGACCCACCACTTCGCCATTCCCTCACCAAACAATGGCCGTGCAGCCGCCCACCACAAATCGCGCGCATCGCCTCCTCATTCACGATCTGACTGCCTGCCTTCGCCCATGTTTGACGGCCTTGACACCGGTCTTCTCCCTTGTGATGGTTGCGCTCGCACCACGGCTCTTGCTCGCCCGATCTTCTTCGCCTTTCACCGTCGCACCTTGCGTCCCCTGCCAACCTCGCAAGCTGCGATTCGCCTTGGCGTCGCGTTGACCCCATCACGTGTTGGCCCCCACATGCGGCCTTGTGTTACTATCCGATGATCTTGGAACCCCACCTCAGCCAATCCACCATGAATCTCTCTCCCTCCCTGAATAGCTTCCTGTGTTGAACCTTCCGTCAGGACAAACCGCTTCAGGCGAGCATTCTTTTTTTTAGTTTATTTTGGCTATGATTTGGATGGCCCTTGTTCCCTTAGTTGTTTGGTATGATTTTCATAGATAATATAAGGTGAAATTTTGTCTATACTTGGAAGGCATTGATATATTCTTGCATTGCATATTAGCCTTGTCTAAAGAAAACTATTGAGTAAAAGCTTTGGGCAATTTGTCTGAAGAAAATTTTGATTATATTGTTTTGAACTAAAAATAGAGTAATCCAAACATATGATTTTCTTGTTTTTATGTAGCATTCAAGTCCCTTTTATATTGTATTGAGAATGTTTTGCAAGCTAGCTATATTTTTTAACATATATAGATGGTTGGATTGATGGATTTTTGATGAATTTATTTATTAATTTAAATAATTGATTTTGTTAGAAAACTTCAAATCCAATTTGAGTATTCTGTAGAGCATATAATCTTTTGCCGACATTAAGGTAAGTAATTGTTTCTTCTCCTTATTTAACTACATCTCTGCTAGGATAGAAACTTATGATTTCTAAGATAGAGTTGTAGGAATTGGGATTGCATGACTTGGGAAGGGCGTGGAAGTCCTTCCCTGAACTTGTTTGCATTGTTTGCTTGTGGAGATTGATTGTGTATGTAGAGATTGCATGATATGCATGTTGTGATGTTATAAGGGGGTGTGTTGTAGAATGATTTTAGGATCTTTAAATGTTTGATTTTATTGTGAATTTTATTTGACTAGATTGATATATGTATGTTATTGAGATTAATTTTTTTGGGATGTCTTAGTTTCAAGGGAGGTTCTGTCAATTTTTTTTTAATTAATTTAAGGGGAGGTGCTGCGAAATTTTGTTAAGTTAAAGAGACGACTATTTGCTTGAAAGAGTTTTACTTTTAGAAGATGGTTTGTTGAGAGATATTTATAATTAAATAAAATTTTAATTTGGGAAACTTTAAATGAATTTTTTAGGTTAAATTACACATTCAAGAACCATGAGTTCCACAAAAACAGACTATGGATGTATGACAGGGTGCACTCTAGTCGAGGGGAAATCAACCTGAATTTTACATGGGAGTTGAAATTTGTAAAGGTGGCTTGTCTAGACAATACAATTTATGAATAAGGAAAAAGTTAGGTGTCCTTGTGCTAGGTGCAAATGTAGGCAATTTTTTGATAGGGACATCATTAGGTATCACCTGGACAAGGATGGTTTTATGGCGGATTATTGGGTTTGGACTATGCATGGGGAAGTTGCCACACAAAATTTTGAACATGCTAGTGTTGAAAATACATATGTTGGAGGTAGTTCAAGTAGAGTTAATATTGGTGAGCATGTCAAGGGAAATATCAATTTGGAGGATAATTCTAGATGATATAAGGAAATGATTTATGATGCAAGTTGGTCCTCAAATTCATGTAGATTATGAACCTTCTATCGAGGCTCCTAATGCGTGGCCTGAGAAATTTTCCTCTATATTGGAGGCTATAAAGGCCCCTCTCTATGGAAGGGTGTGTACACTCTGAGTTGTCTCTAGAAGTTAGGATGTTAGCTACAAAGTCTGAAGCTAACCAAAGTCAAAATTCATTTGACCAATGGCAACATTGATGAGTGAGATTTGTCCACAACCTAGTTTTATTCAAAGGATTTCTATCAGGCCAAGAAATTAGTTTCAAAACTCGGGTTAAACCAGAAAAATAGATTGTTGTTTGAAGCGATGCATGTTGTATGTAAAGATGATGCATACCTAACTCAATGCAAATTTTGTAAAAGCCCTAGGTTCAAAACAAAAAGATCTGAAATGGAAGATATAAGGATGTTCCCTATAAAAGAATGCACTATTTGCCCCTAATTCCAAGATTAAAGAGGTTGTATACTTCAATGAGTTCAGCACCTTATATGATATGGCACTTTGAGAATAAGAGAAATGATTGTGTCATGACCCACCCTTCCCATGGTGAAGCCTAGAAATACTTTAACCAAACTTATCTTGATTTTGCTGCGGATCCTAGGAATGTTTAGGTTGGGGCTTTGTGCAGAAGATTTACCGAATAATCACTTTAGCAAACCCTATTCCTACTGGAGTTGTTACACCTTACAATTTCCCTCCTAATGTGATAAAGATCCTTACATGTTTCTA
This sequence comes from Dalbergia oliveri, assembly GCA_030441495.1. Classification (NCBI taxonomy): domain Eukaryota; kingdom Viridiplantae; phylum Streptophyta; class Magnoliopsida; order Fabales; family Fabaceae; genus Dalbergia; species Dalbergia oliveri. The sequence goes on along the minus strand of JAMLFY010000019.1, from coordinate 3,344,727 downwards.
ATGGATAATCCCTGGCTCTCATAATCCCAAAGCTAAGATTGATGTTTACCTCCAACCATTGATTGATGAGCTTAAAGAGTTATGGTATTTAGGTGTGCAAACTTATGATATTTCCATGAAACAAAATTTCTTACTAAGGGCATCATTGATGTGGACTATCAATGATTTTCCAACCTATGGAATGTTGTTAGCTTGGATGACGCAGGAAAATTGGCATGTCCAATCTGGATGGAGAATACAAAGGCATTCACATTGAAAGATGGTCCAAAACTCATGATTTGACTGTCATCTAGAGGTTTTGAACCTTGATCATGAATTTAGGGGTAAAGGACGCGTTAAAAGAAGACGGTTGAACGTGATGAGCCTCCTATGAGGCTAAGCGGAAACCAGGTTTGGCAAGAAGTTAAAGACTTTCCAAAGATACCTTAACTAGGTAAATCCATACAATTTCTAGGATATGCGATAGATCACAATTGGACCAAACAAAGTATATTTTGGGAGCCTGCCTTATTAGGGGATAATCTAGTTCGTGATTGTATTGATGTAATGCATGTGGAAAAATGTGTGTGATAACATCATAAACACTGGATTACACTGATAAGACTAAGGACAATGTGAAAGCAAGGAAAGATTTGGTAGATGATTGTAAGAGACTGAAGTTGAGTTTACAAAAGTTACTAGATGGCCATGTGTGTAAGCCGAAGGCGAGTTATGCACTAACCTCTTATGAGAACAATCTATATGTAGATGCAAGAGTTAAGAATACCCTACGGTTATGCCTCAAACTTGGGTAGATGCACCAATATTTACAAGGACAATTTTTTGGCATGAAGAGTCATGATTGTCATGTATTCATGGAGTGTTTACTTCCTATTGCATTTAGAGAATTACCTCTCCTTGTTTGGGAGCCATTGACTGAGTTGAGTCAATATTTTAGAGACCTATGGTCCACTCTGAGGTTGAAGATCTCTTAATTATGGAGAAACATTCCTATAATTTTGTGCAAATTAGAGAGAATATTTCCTCCCGTTTCTTTGATTCTATGGAACACTTGCCCATACACTTGGCATATGAAACACGAGTGTGCAGGCCAGCCAATAGAGATGGATGTATCCCTTTGAAGAAATATTGAAAGTTTCAAGAGAACTATGAAAAATAAGGCTCAAGTAAAAGGTTTCATATGTGAGGCATATATCTCCAAGGAGACATCTTTCTTTTGTTCCTATTACTTTAAGCCACATGTTCAATCTAGACGAACAAGGGTTAGTCGAAATGATGATGGGGGTGAAAGTTCAGTCAACATGCTTTGTCTATATGCAATTAGCTCAATGTGTAATCTAAAATTCAAACCCCATTAGCTATTAGAGAAAGAGAAACATGCTTGCATTTGCATATCTTAATCAACTTGGAATGAAGTGCAACTATTTAAAACGTAAGTGATATCAATGTATCACTTTCAATTGTTGATGCCCTAACATAAATCAAATCTTATTTTACTTGCAATATTTAATTTACATGTATTTTGAACAAGTTGATGAGCGACACACCCTTGAAAAATTTCCAGCATGGTTCAGATCATTTGTATGTGACCTAACTATCTAGTAACCATTTGATCCAAAACCATACACATGTTCTAGTTGTTATCTTTTGTGTTGATGTTTAATTTCAATTATTCATGTAGATGCTTGATAAAAACAATAATGTTTCATGTCCTTATTTACAAAGTTTGGCTTCAAGTCCTACTAATAAAGCAATAGTTGGTTAATGTATTATGTGATGGATATAAGTTTCATACATTTGACTAGGGCTAAGGGAAAACAATAGACAATAGTGGGGTTTGTGTTAGGGATGCAAGCAGGAGGGATGGGTGATTGGTATGGAGTAATCAAACAAATACTTGAGATTGAATATGTAGGTGATGGACCTAAAAAATTGGTAGTGTTGTTCAGTTGTAATTAGTACGACCCAAGACATTCCGCAGAACACGCATACACAACCAATATAAAATTACTAAGGTGAATCATATGAAGAGATATGGTGCATATGATCCTTTCATTATTGCTTAGAGAATGTAAGAATAGGTATATTATATATCATACCCTGGTAAGTGTAGAAAGGATTGGAAGATGGTCATGAAAACCAAACCTAGGGGTTAGTTGAGGTTGAAGAACTTCCTTATAATGCTTTTCAAGTGAATGATCCAGTCCCCTCTTAGGTAGTCATTGATATAGGAACATTGCTGAGTTTACCTTTGATTTAAGTGAGGTTGAGATTCACTCTTCCAATGATCAATTAATGAGTGAATACAATGAAAGTGATGGTAGTGATGAAGAGGAACAGGAAGATGAGTTTGAGGATGATGTTGAGACTTGAGAATGATAAAGATAGTCCTCAACTTTTAGATCAAATGTTTTGTATCTACTAGTGTCATACTTATTACATCTTTTTATTTTAAGTTATCATATTATTTGGTTTTTAATACATTGTTGTTTCTTTTTCAACTATGGCTCCTAAAGGGAAAAACAAAGGCAAAGGTAAGGGTAAGGTGTCCCAAATAATCAGACAATCACCCCTCCCACTCAGGCATCTACCACAGCTGCTCACACATCCACTTCTAGCCCTTCCATGCTACCACCCCGTGCCCATGTGGAGTTTACCATGGTCCCTACTCCTAGGCATGTGACCGAGCGTGCCTCTACCTCCTCCACCACCACTACCACCACCGGTAGATCCCTCCCACCCCCCCCACACGATATCAATGGGTGCTTGAAAGCAAGGCAGTGGTGGCTCCGAGGGAAGGCAATCAGGACATAGGTCCATGGGGGAGCAACGTACCGCTTGTACGTCTTGGTAAGAATATGTAACACCCTAATATTTAACCTCAATACGCCTAGGACGTATCAAGACTAATTATTAGTTATTACTTTTCTTTAAATTCATTTATAAAATACTTAGCGGAAAATACGGGTAAATTTTTTTTTTTTGAAATGATTTATATAAACCAAAGTGCGAGCCTTTGCGCGTAACATAAACAACGTGAAGCGGAAGAATAAATAAAACATACAGAATATACACATTAAAGAACACATCCATCATAAACATCATTCCTCATTACTTTAGATAATATAGTTTAGTACATCACAAGAGAGATATAACAGAAACATAAAGTCTTACCCGCACTAGTGGGCAGAGCTTGCAGGACAATGGGAAACATAAAGACAAATACATGGTAATAATCCCAAAAGATAAACACCCAACTATCACTACCCTCCCACTCCAAGCCTACTGGTGACGCCGTCCTCGCCGGGGAGATGTAGCCCGCGACTGACGAAGCTCCTCGATGAGCCCAACGAGCGGAGATCTAGGCATGGGAATCGAGGGACAGCGTGGCCTCCGCGTCGTGGTCGCCTCTCGTGCTGCGACACGCCTCGCATGCCTCCTGGGTGACCGTGTCCTCACTACCTCCGTGACCCATAGGAACGAAGGGAAGATCCCTCCGAAGGATCAGCCTCTGATCGAACGGGAACATACTCCTGATATCCGCGTACCTCCGACGAGGAGGTCCGTGACGACCCGTCTCGCCCATCTCGGTCGTGTCCTCTCGAAGATCAGTCGTCGCCAAAGGGTGAAGTCGGATCGAAGTGATAGCTGGAGACGGGGAAGCAAAAGGGCGTCCCACGTATGCAAAACGCGCACCTCGCAATGACCCTTGAAGTGGTAGGACTGATGCTCTGGGTCATAGTGCACCTCCCATGTAGGCGGGTCAATGAAAATCACGAACGACGCCATCGATATCTGAAGACGTAACGGAAAGAAAGAGAGAGAGGGTGAGAATCTTACTAAAGAATCTCAGGAGGGAAGTCCTCTATCCTAGTGCCATCGTTCACGTCCCAGGAACCTTGGGTTTATTATGAAAATGTTGAGCATGCATAGGTTCATTATGAGGTTTTCACAAAGGTCGTTGTCCAAGGTCCATGTCTTTTATAATGATTCTTAATGCATGTATGCAACATAATGTTTCATGGATGCATGGTAGCACTTTAGGTAAATCAAACAATAATTCAAACAACATTGTGTGGCATGAAACTTTTCTTTGATCATCTTTCCTTTTCTCATACTTGTGTCACCAATAATATAGTAACCGCACCCCTTAAACTAGGCTATGAGCTCATACCTTAACTAGTCGTCACTAGTTCTTACTTATCCTCTTGATAAGCGAATCATAAATATCATAATCCCGACTCCAGGAGTACGGTAGGGGGCCTAAGGATCACCCATCATGGGACTTTCTCCTTCTTCGAAACGCATCGACTTGGCTTAAGCATTGAACTTTGTCCGCTTCGGTATGGCTCGACGTCCATACCCCCCACTGTTTACTTTCTCCTCATCTGAGTAGGAGAAATGCGTTCGGCGTATAACTTTTAAACTTCATATTTCTCAAAAACTTTCTTTTTGTCCCTCAAATTTGACGGAAATTCGGCGGCATAACGCTACTCTCGAATTTCCTCAAATTTGAGTCATGCCACATAATTTCAGTCACATGCATCATTTTCATGGAACTTTCTCATTGCCATAACTTTCTAGTTCACATGAGCATATTTCTCAATTTCATTCATATCTTTGAAACATTATGCATTTCAAACACAACCATTCATCAATTATGCATATAAAGTTTCATGCTCAAGGAACTAACATAATCACATCATCATACGTGTGCACGAGGTTCATCATCATAATCATACTCTCTCGTCCACCTATCTTAGTATCTTATGCTTTGCCCCTTTCGGGCTTTAAACTTGTATTTGCATTATTATTACCCTCAAGGGGTTGGCACTTAAACTTTTCCTCTAAAATTTGAACTCACCAAGATTCCACTCAGCACTCAACATAAAAGGGAGAAATATATATCGTTTGCTTAAGGGGCTCTAAAATCTCCATTCGTGACCCTTTTAAGATCCATTCGCCTAAGACTCCATAATTAATTCTTAGATCAATTATGAGGGATTCCTAGGCATGTTCTCTAAGTTATAAACCACTTAGATCTCTTATCATCATCTTATACTTAGAAATTAGCACCTAATCATTTATGAAGGGATCTTGTACATGTCTTACTAATTATGAATCATTTATCCCTTAATTAATCATTCTAGAACAGATTTGCACTTCTTTGTATTAAGGTGTTCTAGAATTCTCATCTAAGTCCCTTTTTAGTTACTTATTCTTTACTAGCTTCTCTAAATCGATCCTTGCTTCACTCAACATAATTTTACACATTTAACACCTTAGAACAGCATTTTACAGGAGCCAAACATAGAACCAAATCATGAACCCATAAGATCACATAATCTCTTGGGTTGAAATGCATATAAGTTGCTAGTTTTCTCTTGGAATGTTTCTAAAACAAAAGGTGTTCTGGTAATCGATTACATGTTCCTAGTAATCGATTACCAGGAGCTCAATTCATTCTGGGTTTTCAAAACATTGGTAATCGATTACACATAATGGTAATCGATTACGTAGGGTTAAATCCGTTTCCAAAAAGTAAAGAACATAGGGTAATCGATTACATACGACGTAATCGATTACTTAGGGTTAAATCGTTTCTGGAAGAGTAAGAACATTTGGTAATCGATTACATTATAAGTAATCGATTACAGGGTTTCCAGAAGGTTCTGGGCATGAAAAGCCGTAGTAATCGATTACACTACCTCTGGTAATCGATTACAGAACCAAAAGTCCTTCAAAACCTTTGGTAATCGATTACATTGGTGGTAATCGATTACCAGAACCTTCGAAAATTGAGAAAACATGATTTTGACACATTCCAAACTATTTTAAACCTCTTGAGACCTCATAAAACATTTTCCAACATTTCCTTGAAAATCATTCATGTATTTTACAAAATCAAACCATTGTTGGTTCATACCAAAACTCATCCATTTCTTTTTGAATGGAGTTTCCTTTTTAGGATACTTAGGGCAAGTCTTTGAGCTCTAGAGTGTTTAGGTGATGACAAAATCTTAAACATGCTATGCACTTTATTTTACTCTTCATTAGAAAGTAAAGTGAGAGCATAAAATAAATATGAGATGCAACTTCATTATTATCTTTAAGGATTAAGTGATGACTTGAAATATAAACATGAAATGCAAGCTTGGGAATTTAAATATGGTAATGCAAGTTCATTCATTTACTCTTGTGAAATTAGTGATAACATCAAAATAAACATGAGATGCAAGACATAAATTTAAACATGAATGCATCTTGTTTTTATCTTAGCTAGAGCTCTTGCAAGACTTTTAGAGGAACATAAACCTCAACCCATTATGCATCATAAGGCAAGCTTTAGAGTTCTTAGCACCTAGACTTCAAGAGAAATCTTAAGGTTTGAACTTCATCATCAAGCTTAAGGAAATGGACCCAAAGTTCATCACTTTGTCTAAACAAAACTACAAGAACTAAGTCATATTCTTTATTTTATTGCTCATGGGCTTCAATCTAGAGCGGATTCTAGAACGGCCGACCAACTTTAAGGTTGGCAAGGGTAAGCCTAGAGCTCTTTGAAATCATGAGATTAACTTTCTTAACAAAACTTTCGTGATCTACTAGACATATTTTACAAACTTTGTTCAAATCCAAGAAGAAAAACTGAAAATCCTTAAAGGAAAGAGAAAGAGGAAAACCGAAACTTAAGCCAAGAAAAGAAAGGAAATCCAAGCATGTATGGTCCAAGACCAAGTTGTTTCAAGCTTTAGAGGTTTCTCACATGACAACAACAAGTCATTATCTTGAAACCTCATCATCAAGCTCACATTCTTTTTGTAAGAAGGCCTCTTGGCCGAAAAGAAAGAGGAAGGAAAAGGAGTTTGAAACCAAGAGAAAACTAGAACTTTCTTGAAGAACACAAACAAAAATCATCAAAACTTAACCCCTACCTTAAGAAGTCTTGAAGAGATGTAAGAAAGCTTTGTTTTCTAGATGGAAGGAGAAGGAAATCCTTTTGGAGTCTTGAGGAAGAAATCAGCCAAGTTGAGGGAGTTTGAGAGGAAATGAGAGAATTTGCAAGAAGTGTGAACTTACCAAGTGAACCAAAGTGTGACAAGGTTCATCAAGGCTTGGTATTTATAGAAAACTTGCAACATGGAGGCTGAAATGGGAGGGAATGCGCCATTTGGAGAGGAGGAGGGAGGAAATATCTCTTACAAAGGCATGGGTTTAGGCATGGCAAGCATGGTTGGAAGCATGGGCAAGGTATGGCCTAAAGCATGGGCTTGGAGTGCATCACAACTCAACATGTGGCACCATTTTGGGGCAGATTTTCGGCCTCCTCATCAGCCAAGGGAAGGGATTTTTGTTCATGTAATTGTGGTTTAAGGATGTGTTTAAGTGTTTCTATGATTAGGCTTTTGATTAGGAGTTTGTAAGCAAGTGTTTAGGTGAGAAATGGTTAATTGAGGTGGTTCAAGACTTGATTAGGAGGGTGATCTTATTAGATTAGTAATTTAAAATAATTCTTTTGGTCAAATGAGGTATGGCTCAATTCCTTAATTTAAGGAAGAGAGAAAAACACTATTCAAGATTCCATGACTAGGAATCTTGAATTAAAGAATGCAATTAGAGTTTATCTAAGCAATCTTAGGTTCTAATTAACCTTAATAAATCATTTTGACTCTAGATTAATTATCGAAATAAATTAATCTTCGATTAGAGCCTAATATTGCTTAGGTTTGCTTAATTGCTTCATTAGGCGCACTGTACACGTTCTAGGGGCAAAATGGTAATTTTGCACTAAACCTGGGACCTTCTGCTTAACTAAACATCAAACATTGCTCATAAACATCATTCTAAACTTCCTAAAAGTTTGGGCTCAAACGGCACCTTTTACCCGTGTAGACACAGGAGGGTATTTTGGTCATTTTGAGCCGAAAGTTTAGAAAACGAGGTTTCCACCTCGGATATCATTCATAACAGCATAATCCCCTTCAAACATCGAGTTGACCCATTCGAGGGTTGCCGCAACTGCCCTTTAATTTTATGAAATGACCTCATTTTGGTCATTTGTACTCTAAGAGGAGAAATCCTTCCGTTACAATAGGTAAGTAATTTAATTGTTCAACTCATGAATCTTATTGTAATAATTTGAACAATTTCTTGATATATAATTACATTGTTTTGTATTATTTGCTATATGCAATTGGCATCGAGCCCCATATGAGCCATGCACAAGGTGACACACACCATCCAAAAACCATATGAACGGCCAATTGAGTCATTTGGCAAGCTGTCGAGAATGAGAAGTTGCGCGGTTTACCAAGTGGAAGGTAACATAAAGAATGATTATAAAAATGTGTGATTTACTTTATAAACTGCTTTCAATTATCTTTTTTTTCATGTGCCAGCCACTTTATCATCCATCCCAAAGATGAAGATTACATGTTTAACGATTCAAATGTGGGAACTGGACAGGCTTGCAAGACATGTACATTCACATTCCAAGACCGAGAGGCATCTAGAGACCCCCAAGTGGATAAATCAAGCTAGCCTGGACTATTTGTAGCAATACTTGAGAAGTGAGAAATTTAAAGAGAAGTCTTTGAGGCTAAGGCGAGTAGACTAAGGCAAGTAGAGCATCGCAAAGGGTGGATCTGTTTATTGCTGTGGTTTTAGCCACCATCGAGCTCACACGTCACCAGATGGTCTAGTCCTCATTATTTTAAACATTTTTTATTCCTCTCATTAAATTTATATTTTTAGTCACTAATATCGTCAATGTTCACTCAAAATGCATGCTAATAACTTGGAAGAGCCACCCACATAGTGTGAAGTTGTTTGAGAAAGACTAGCACGTGAAGGCACCAAGAAGACATTGTTCAGAAAGACTCGTTTAGAGAATGTTTGGGTATATATGTTCTTAAGCACTTATTGTTTGTATACATATTTAATTTATTACTTCATGTATTTGATAGATGTTTAATTAATTTTATTTTCTTATAGCATGCCTATGAAGTAGCGCTATCAGGAGGCTATTACCCAGTTGGAGAATAGCACCTTAGGAGTTAACTGTTAGCCCATCGAATCATGGGCACTGACTTGTGCAAAGAGGAGTCCGTGCTTACAAGAACCGTATCTATGGCATCTGGGGGTTATTTTATGCTAGTAGTTTGTCCTCTGCCTTTATCATTGGGCATCTACATGCACTAGGTCACACCGCTAAAGATGGTGAGGTCGCAAGCAAGTGCACCTACTCAATGCGAAACTTCATCGTATTACAAGAGAGGGATGTAGAGAAACAATGCCAGTTCCAGGAAAGAAGATGGAGGACAAGGAAAAGGCCTTGGAGATAGAAATAAGAAAGCAATGAAGGAGAAGGAGACGAGATTAAGAAAGCAGTATGAAGAAAGAAGATGGTATCTTTGTGGAAAAGACGCAGGCTTGCTCCTCTGCCCTCTATAACACCGATGATGTGATGATGATGGTGATGGTGACTATGCATGCTGAATCCTGATGCCTTGTAATGATGATGCTTGGACAATTTTCTCCTAATTTGAGTTATTGTTTTTTCTTTATTTGTTATGTGTTAAACTATCATATTTCTGTTGAGACTTTTAAAGTTTTGTCTATTTTATATTCTGGACTTAAATTTATTGTATTTTGTATTTATTTAGCATTTTAATAATTTTTTATTATTAAATAAATTTACAAATATATAATTAGTTTTAAATAAAATATAAGTTCATAAATACAGGGACATTTGAAATTACAAGGCAAAGGAATTTAAAAAAATTAATTACCAATGTATTTTTCTGTGCGGTAAAAATAAAACAAAAAACTAAAAAATTATAATTACCGATGAAATTTTTTCCTTTAGGAAAAATCCGATTTTTATATAATGATTTTAGTTTTAAATTTTTGGCAGCAGAAAAAATCTGCCCGGTAACTTTAACAAAAACATTAAAACACTTTGTAAAAAATTTACTTGGTAACCTTATTTCTTTTCGAAAAATAAAAATAAAAAACATATTTCTTGGCGGATTTTTTCGTCAAAATAAAATACTATTAAAATTACCAAAAATAAAAATTCCTCAGGAACTGAAAATAAAATCCTGCTGGTATTTTTTTATGGTGATGAATTTGCTGTGAATTTGGGGTAGCCCTTTATTACGGATTTTCTCAAAAAACATCCGTTGAAAAATTGGAATTTTTTGGAGATTTGTTTTGCCGGTAACAAGTTCCGACTACAATGATATTATCGGACAAAATCCGTCAATAATTTTGCTGATAAATCAAAATTCTATCGGAACATCATAAAATCCATCCGTAAATATGGTATTTTTTTTGTAGTGGATTAGATCTATGTGAGATTCAGCAAGCTAAAACGAAGTCCTCATGATCACGTATAATGAATCGTGGCTACCTGACAAAGGAGTTATTTCCCATTTGTAGACTTGTCCATGGCAGAAATCATTTCATATAAACTATCCATTGCCAAGTCTCCATGACATATACCTGATGGGTTTATTGTTCAGTTGTCCTTCATTGTACAATACCTTCTGGATAAACTAAGTCTTTCCTATGTCGATAAAAGATATAAAAAAAACACTAAATTGAGTTTTTTGGTCATAAGAAAATTCTAACCACTTTGATCATGTCAAGGGCACTTTAAGATAATTTCCTACATTTAGCATATTCACATCATATTGAATCATTTTGTTTAACATTATTTACTATGACTATGAGCTTTATGATATATGAAGTACTAGTTACTCGATTATTAAACTAAGCCACTTTAGAGGTATGATTTGGAACTTTAAAAATGAACTCTTGTTATGTAGTGCATGATTACCCTTTTCCTAATAAACCAAAGTGGCTAGAATGATGACGATGACATTTATTGTTGTGTATTTGGGGAAAAACCTACTGAGAATTGTATAATTCTTACCCCTGACGTGTTTGTATTTCTGTCGTCTCCAAGTTGATCCAGCTGAACTTTGGAGTTGCTAAACAAAAGGAATCAAATTTGTAGTAGCTTTAGTGTTGAGGCTTATATCAGTTGTATGTAGTTGTAGATATATGTATGTAATTATAAATAAGGACAGATGTGTATTAAAGCTCATAGAAGAGCTTCCTTTTGTACTTGACATTGGATTCAATAAAATGTAATATTTCTTTGTTATATATATTTTAATAGAATTATGACTTAGTTACTGATCATTCAATCGATCTTGCTATAGATAATTAAGAAAGTGTTAGCTCAGAACCCTATCAAAATGTGCTAATTAGTTTTGAATGACAACAAAGCCAATTTAAGAAAATGTTGTAGAATGACTAATGGTTATCTTGAGTTTCTTGTAAGATTATAGCAGGATTTTATCATTTACCAAGAGCAAGGCTTACTCAAACAAGAATATATTTCACTCTGCATGTGTAAACATGTTTTTTTTTTCTCATGTTAAGAGATATGAATTGAAATAGAAGTGAAACTATATCCTTATTCAAGCAATTGATAGCTAACAATTTGAATAAGATATCACTTGCAAGAAACCAAGTCTTGAGACTTCAGGAAGTAGCACTTGGACATCATAAAGTACACTTATAATGAAGATATCAAGTAATCTCTGAAGACCAGATGTTACACTATCTTCAATAAGCACAATTGCAAATTAGTCATCATCATAAATCTTGGATTTGAAGATCAGGAAGTAAAGAAATCATCAAATAACTTGTGATCACATATCAGGAGCTCACTTTACTGGAGAGTGTTGAAGCATTAATTGGAAATGGAGGGAAATTTGAATTTGATTTTTAAAATTCAAAGAGTCAAATCCCAGTGTTAGAACTAGTCAATCATCTTTTTTTCCTTTGAAGTCATCTATCCCCAAGTCTAGAAGAAAAAAGTTTAGAAACCATAGTTCAAGAAAGTAAGAATTTCTGAAGACATCATAAACCTTTTTTCCACAATACTTCTGAATCCATCTAACAAATAGATAGGCTACACTTCTAGACTATCTTTCCAATACACAAAATGGATAATCATACATGTCCCTTGCAGTAACAAATCATAGAAAATGGTCACAAGGAAGACCCCTTTATAAAGAGATGTTGTGCTCTTATGTTACAAAAATCTCTCTCATTTTCTAGGAAGGTTCATATCATAATTCAATCAGATTCTATGCTTGTAAAAATCTTCCTTCTATGTTCTTAAATAGATATATGTTCTTCTTAGGAAGAAATGATAGAATAAAGTCATTCAAAGTTTTCCCAAGATCTTTTCATGTATATGTTAAGGAAACTTGAGTGTAGGTTAGTTCCAGTGGCAACCACACGAACCTTTGTATCCTTTATTCCAGAGTGATTGCTGAGATAGCTTGAAGAGGCTAATGTAAAACTACTTGCAATGCAATAATGAGGTGTTATTGCTAATCATATTTTAGCTTGGAGAGGCTACTTAAAGACTACTTTCAAGAGAGGAATAGGTGGTTTACTTGTCAGAGGTTCAGCTTGGAAGAGACTAATGATAACTACTCAATTTAGCTTGGAGAGGCTTGTGAATAACTACTTTCAACCTAAAATAGAAGTTGTTAATTGGTCATGGGGTTCCAGCTTGGAGAGGCTTGGCAAGACTACTTTATTCAGCTTGAGAGGTGGTGAATCACTACTCTATTTGTGCAAGCAATGTAATATCCTCCCAAGTACAACCCCATCCTTAAGTCATGACATCGTACTCAAGAGTTGTTACTTATTAATTAGCGAACCTTTCTTAAGTATCTATAGCAAGTTTGATTAACGTGTGTAATTACTAAGTACAATTCTATTAAAATATATAACAAAGAAACACGACATTTATTTAATACATCGTTGAGTACAAAAGGAAGCTCCTCTATGATCTTTAGTACATATCTCTTCTCTAATATAGTTACATACATATCCACTCTACTAAATACAACATAATAAAAGTATTAACTACTATACTATTGCAATTTGAAGTTCTTTTGTGTAGTAGCATCATAGTACTCTAGCATAACCTAATGGTCATTAAAAACACAAACACATAGGATGAGAATTATAACATTTCAGGGTATCCCCAAACATACACTAAAAAAATCCATGTCATTGTCGTTGTCTGAGCCACTTCGATTTATTAAGAAAATGTGAGCATGCAACATATATCAACGTTCATTTAAAGTTCAAAATCATGTTTTTCCGAAGTGGGTTCCTTTTAGCATTCACGCACTTAATGCACATATATCTTGAAGCCCAAATGCATAATAAGTGACTCCAATCAAGAGGTTACATACGATATGATAATGCATATGTCAAATGTAGTGAAATTATCTCAAAGAAACCTAGTTTCACTGTAACACCCTAATATTTAACCCAACACGCCTAGGACATATTAAGATTAACTATTAGTTATTACTTCCTTTTGAACATCATTTGTAAAATAACTTAGCGGAAAATAGAGTAATAAATTTTTTTTTTTGAAATGGAATATGTAAAACAAAGTACGAGCCTTCGCTACAACATAAACGAAACGTAAAGCGGAAGAGTAAATAAATCATACAAGACAAAAGCCACAAAGAACACTTCAATCATGAAAACATCCATCATAACATTAATTAACATAGTTTAATACATAATCACTGAAACATAAAAGGAAGCATAAAGTCGTACCCATATAGGTGGGCAAAGCTTGTAGTACATAGAAACTGGAAATACATAAACAGAAAGGAAATAAAAGCAAGTACATGGTAAATCCCCAAAAGATGAGGCTCCTAACTATCACTACACTCACCCTCCACGCCTACTAATAACGCTGATCCTCGGATGGGGAGATGTAGCCCGCGAACTGACGAAGCTCCTCAGATGTAGCCCAATGAAGCGGAGATCTAAGCATGGGAATCGAGGGAACGGCGTGGCCTCCACAATGTGGTCGCCTCTCCGGCTTGTCCACACCTTCATGCTCGGCTGATAATGTCCTCGCTACCTCCACCAAGATCCATAGGGAACGAAGGGGAAGAGCCCTTCAAGGATCGGCCTCCGCTCGAGGACGGGGAACATACTGGGGGGGATCCGTGCCGCCGATGAATAAGGACGGGCATGACGGGTCTCCGCTCATCTCTAGGGTCGCGTCCTCTCAAAGATCAGGTCATCACCAAAAGGTAAGTCGGATCGAAGCGATAGCTGGAGACGGGGAAAGCAAATGGGTGTCCCACGTACACAAAAACGCGCACTTCACAATGACCCTGAAGGTAAGACTGATGCTCGGGTTCATAGTGCACCTCCCAAGTGGGTGGGTCAATGAAGATCACGAACGACGCCATCGATTTCTGAAGACGTAACGGAAAGATAAATAGAGAAAGGGTAAGAATCTTGCTAAAGAATCTCAGTAGGAAAAACCTCTATCCTAGTGTCATCGTTTACGTCCCAGGAACCTTGGGTTTATTAAGAAAATGTTAAACATGCAAAGGTTCATTATGAAGTTTTCCATAAAGATAATTATCCAAGGTCCGTGTCTTTTATGATGAATCTTAATGCATGTATGCAGCATAGTAGAACCATGCATGCATGACAATACTTTAGGCAACTAAACAATAATTAATCAACATATAAGTGGCATGTAACTTCTCTTGAACATCATTCCTTCTCTTCAAACTTGTGACACTAAACATCATAATAGTAACCGCACCCTAAAACTAGGCTATGAGCTCATACCTTAACTAGTCGTCACTAGTTCTTACTTATCCTCTTGATAAGCAAATCATAAACATAATGATAATCATCATAATCCCGACTCCTAAAGTACGGGTATGGGGCCTAAGGATCACCCATCATGGGACTTTTTCCTTCTTCGAAACGCATCGACTGGTTAAGACCAGCGAACTTTGTCCGCTTTGGCAGGCTAATGTCGATGCCCTCACCTTTACCTCTCCTCATTAGCAAGAGAAGTACATCTTGGTGTGTCACATTAAACATCTTATTTTTCAAAACTTTCTTAGTCTCCAAATTTGATGGAAATTTGGAGCATAAACCTACATTCCGAATTTCCTCAAATTTGAGTCATGCCACATAATCTCAATCACACATATCATTCTTATGGAACTTTCTCAATTAATAACTTTCTAGTTCACATGAGCATACTCTTCTAACTCATTCATATTTCGAACCTCATGCATCTCAAATCATGGGATAACACTTCATCACATCAACACACCAATTATACACATAGAGTTTCATGCTCAATATGTTAACATAACCTTATCATTAAGAATATGCTCACTCGATCTCATGCTTACATCACACCTCCTATCTTATGGTGTCTTATGCTTTGGCCCTTACGGGTCTTAAACTTGTATTCCAATTACCCTAACCTTCATTATGGATTTTATAACACCTAGGGATCATTACCCATAATTCTTACTAAGATTTAGGCTTACTAAAAATTCCACACAGCATTATGCATTTAAGGGCAGAAAAATATCATACGCTTACGGAGCTTTAGAATCTCGTTCGTGATCCTTTTTAAGATCCGTCTCGCCTAAGGCTCCATAATCAATTCCTAAACCAATTATGAGGGATTCCTAGGAATGTTAACTAAGTTATAAGTCATTTTTCCTCAAATTTAACTATGCTGGAACAGAATTTCATATTACCATGTCTAAGTGTGCTAGAATTCCCATTTTAAGTCCTTATCATCACCTTAAACTTTGTATTAATACCTAATCATTTATGAAGGGTTTTTATACATGTTTTACTGATTATGAACCATTTATCCTTGAATTAATCATGCTGGAATAGGTTTGCATTTTTCCATAGTTAGGTGTTCTAGAATTCTCATTTTAACCCTTTTTAGTTACTTAATCTTTTCTAACTTCTCTAAAGCGTTCCTTACTTCACTCAAACATAATTTTACACATTTCCACACCATAAAACAGATTTAGTACAGTGGCCAAGCATGGAGTTACAGAACTGAAATGATTTCACCAAAAACCACATAAAATCATGCTTTAGAAGTACATAGTTTTACTAGTTTCTCTTGGAATGATTTTAGGAACTCAAAACTCTTTTAGAACTCAAATCCTTACATTAAAATCTTGTTATTACACATGAGGTCAGTAGCTAAATTAACTTGCTCATAAAATAGATTTAAAAGATATAATTTCATTCATAATGTTGCTTAGGTGCTCCTAAGAAAAATTGCAAAGCATGAACTATAAGCACTTGTGATTAGAGAAACTCACACCAAGTCCATCATTAACACCACAAGGCCGAATGGCTTCTTTGAAAAACCAACATTTTCTCAAAATCTTACATAGGATACTTGGGCAAGTCCTTTGAGCTCTAGATCATTAAAGTGATGACATAAACTTAAACATGCTATGCACCTCATTTTTGTTCTTCATTAAAATAAAGTGAGAGCATAAAATAAATATGAGATGCACTCATTTGTTATCTTTAGAATTTAAGTGATGACATAAAATATAAACATGCTAGGCAAGAAAGTAAACATGAAATGCAAAGTTCAATTCTTTATTTTAGTACTCTAGGCCCCTTAGGTATTTACCCCAAATCAACAATCAACTTTAAGGTTGAAATAGGTAGGCTTTGAGATTTATTAAGTGAGGATGCACATTCTTGTTTTAATCTTTAAGTTGTTTA
Organism: Dalbergia oliveri; assembly: GCA_030441495.1. Lineage (NCBI taxonomy): Eukaryota > Viridiplantae > Streptophyta > Magnoliopsida > Fabales > Fabaceae > Dalbergia > Dalbergia oliveri. Next base: position 3,328,071 of record JAMLFY010000019.1, on the reverse strand, counting down.
GTGATGACTTGAAAATAAACATGCTATGCAAAGCATTAAAGTAAACATGAATGCATCTTATTTTAGATCTTAGCTAGAGCTCTTTGCAAGACTTTAAAGGAACATAAAACCTCAACCCATTATGTATCATAAGGCTAGCTTTAGAGTTCTTACCACCTAGACTTCAAGGAAATCTTAAGGTTTTGAACTTCATCATCAAGCTCAAGAAAATAGACACAAAACTCAACATGTCTAAACAAAATACAAGAACTAAGCCATATTCTTTATTTTATTGCTCATGGGCTTCAATCTAGAGCAAAACTCTTAGAATGGCCGACCAACTTTAAGGTTGGCAAGGGTAAGCTTAAAGCTCTTTGAAATCATAGGATTAATTTTTCTTAACAAAACTTTTGTGATCTACTTTACATTATTAGCAAACTTTGTTCAAACCAAGGCAAAGGAAACCTAAATCTTTCAAAGGAAAAGGAAAGGAAACGAAACCACTCAAGAAAGAAAGGAAAAGGAACCGAAAATTATGAGCAAGGAAAAGAAAGAAACACAAGCATATATAGTCCAAGACCAAGTTGTTTTGTACGCCTAACTTTTACGTAATTTTTACTATTGTTTAGAAATTACCGAATTACCCTAGGTAATTTTTCATATAATTCGAAGATCAAACAATCCCCAATAAAGGAATATAACATTAGAAGAAAGGTTAGGAGCAATTCGTGCGAAGTTGCAAACCTCGATTTCTTAACGTGTAAAATGACCAAAATGCCCTGAGGTTATTTTATGAGAAAATGAGGATCGTGGGCCCCACCCATCCTCAAGGGGATGTTTTGATGATAATAAGCGATTGTTTGTGTTATGTGTGTTAATAGAGGAGAAGAATCCTAATTTTGAGTTCGACGCGAATGACCAAAACGTCCCTGTGCTGTTTTAATCCAATTGTGTTGGCTGACCGAACCTCACTAAAATGTTTTAAAACATGTTTTTAAGTTATGATTGTCCATTGGTTAAACTCGGTGGCCTTTAAATTTTAAGCCCAATGACCATTTTGCCCCTCCTTTGTGTAGTTTTGTGAATTTTGAGATTTTCGATTCGTTTAATGAAACCTAAGCAATATTAGGCTCAAATTAAAGCTTATTGAATTCTAATTATTAATCTAGAGTCAAAATTATTTATTTTGATTGATTAGAACCCAAAATTGCTTAAAAATACTCAAATTGCTTACTAATTCACCTAAGCCCTTAATCGTAAATTCTCTAATTGCAAGAATACCTTACCTACACCTAAATAATACATGGAACACACAAATTTCCTCTTCCATGGGCTGTAATGGATGAAATTATTGGTCCATAATGCATCATAAAATTTGTCAAAGAATGCACAAAAACCAAGTATGAAAACAAATAACCATGAAAACATGATTCCATGTTTTAAGCCACCAAACAAGATGATTTTTCTTCCTTGTTTCCTCTTCAAATTTGGTCAGACTTTCCTCCTTTTCTTGTCCATTTATGAGCTTCAAAATCTTCTATAAATAGGCATACTTGAGGAGTGTTAGAAGCCTTGAATCATAGTTACACATTTCTAGTTTTTCCAAAGCTCAAAAGCTCTCATTCTTTCCTCCCTTGGCCGAAACCTTAGCATCAGTTTTCAAGGAGATTTTTTTCATTTCATTCAAAGAAACCAAGTTCTCTTCCTTTCCTTCAAAACAAATTAGGTAGGGAGTTATTTTTAAGCTTAATTCCAAGTATTGATAAGTGTTGTTCTTGGTTAAAAATGATGATTTTATGTACTTTCTCCTTGCTTCATATTTCAGTTTTCTTTCTCCTTTTCTTCTTGTATATTTCAGCCTTGTGGCCTTTGTAATGATGAAACCATGGTTTGATGATGAGGTTCCTAAGTGTTGGTTGCAAAGCCTTCACAAGTTAGACCTCTAAAACTTGAAGGTTTCATTAGTTTTCAAAGTTTTGAAGCAACTATGTTTTTATGATGAAGGTCTTGAGTTTAGAACTTGAAAAATATATTGACACTTATGTTTTATTTCTTGTTAAGCTTTGTTTTTAATTTAAAATGATGTTTAACAATTTTTCACTTCTAGATGACTCTTGAACTTCTCCTTTTCTTGCCATTTGATTTCGGCCTCAAGGCCTAAGAAAGTTTTCAGATAGCTTAGTAGTGAAATCTCTAAAGTTCACTTTGTCTTGTTAAGATATATATTGGGTTGAAATTATAATTCTTTTAAAGTCTTGAAGGAGCTCTAGTAAAGAAATAAAAATAACTTGCATCCATGTTTAAGTTTATGCTTTGCACATCATGTTTACTTTTAATGTCATCACTAAATTCTCAAGAATAAATAAATGAACTTGCATACCTCATGTTTAAATTTCCAAGCTTGCATTTCATGTTTATGTTTCAAGTTGTCACTTAATCTCTAAAGATAATAAAAAGGCTGCATCTCATATTTATTTTATGCTTTCACTTTGTTTTATAATGACTAAAGAATCAACGCATGATATGTTTATGTTTATGTCATCACTTAAAGATCCTAGAGCTCAAAGACTTGCCCAAGTATCACAAGCAAAGTTGGAACCATGGTAATAAAAACTCTAAAGCTTTCTTGAGATTATTGGAGTCAAAGAATTCATTCTTTAAGAAGTCTTGAGTTTGGAGCTTAATAAGATGTAATAAGAGTTCTCTTCTCCCTTCACCGGTCCAGTGCGGACTACCGCCGCTGATTTGTTAAGATTCACTACAAGAAATAAGGTCTTTTGTGACGACTAAAGTTGTCACTAAAAATTTTTAATGTCGTCACAAAAGTTTTTAGTGACGACTTTTATACTTTTTGTGACGACTAAAAGTCGTAATTCATACTTCATAGCTAAAAAGTCAACAATGACAACTTTAGTAGTCGTCACTAAAAATAATACATGTTGTGATTACTTAAGTCGTCACTTATATTGTTTATAGTCATCACAAAAGTGATGCAATTGTGACAACTTAAGATGTCACTAAATAAATAGCTCTTTAGTGACAACATAAACCATCGTCACAAAAAAAGCTTTTAGTGACAACAATTCTTATCACTAAATGTATGCACTAAAAACTATTATTAATTTTAGTAACTACATATAGTTGTCACTATATCATATTTCAGTGACAGCTTATCTTACTGGGTAACAAAAAGGAAGTTTAGTGACCATATAAAAGCGTAACTAAAGTTACATATTTAGTGACAACATAAATAGTCTTCACAAAAAGAGCCTTTAGTGACAACAATTGTTCATCACTAAATGTTTGCACTAAAATTATTATTACTTTTAGTAACTACACATAATTGTCACTATAACATCTTTTAGTGACGACTTATTTGTGGAGTAACAAAAAGGACCTTTCAGTGACTATATATAGTTGCCACTTTAGACTGCTTTATTTTATTTTTTTTTTACTTTTAATTATGTATATATTGTTTTTCTCATATCATATTACTTGCGTCTACAAAAAGTATAGTTAAATTAAATTTAACTTTCTTATGAATATATCTAAAGTTATAGTTATTAAATAACATTAATAACATCAAATGTAAAACTATAATCTTAAAGTCATGTACTGGGTAAAATTGTAAAGGCTACGTCTATGCTAGCTATTAGTTCTGGACAAAAGAAAATAAACCTGCAACTCTAATGCAAGGTACTTAGTTTTTTTCCTAAAGAAAGGGAAGTTAAAACATAGAATATTGACATCATTCCAAATGACTTTAATCCAAAGTCAAGTGCTTGGTTCCTTGTTAGGACAACTTGTTGTAGGATCACATGCATTCCTGGTTGCACAAAGAGCCTGAAAAGAGTTATTTTAACTTCATTATAAAATGTAAATAAACTATTGCAACTATACCAACACAACAATAGATAAACATAGTTGAAACAAGGATAATTAATTAATACCTGATTAAGACTATTGAGATTAGCGTTGGCATTTGATTGAGAAACAGAGCCAAGTATAGAAGCAAGTCAGATTCAATAATACTCTCTATGTTATTATTGACCTCAGCTTTCATTTGTTCAATTCTTTGTTTAACTCTTTCCTCCAGCACTTGATCAATTCTTTCCTCTACCTCCTTTTCAACTCTTCCTCCACTGCTTGATTAATCCTAGCATTGATTTCAACTTCTTGAATTCTTCCCCTCTTTGATGGCTAAATATCTGGCTCTTTTCACCAAGCACAATTAACAACATCTCATCACTAGTCATTGGAGTGGAGCCTTCTAAGGTTAGTTGAGATACAAGCTCCTTCAATTTATCCTACATAAATAATATAGAAAATATTACTAACTGAACTCATGAATTGATTCAACTTACAAAGGCATATAATTAAGCATTACATGGACTTCTTGTGACTTAGGATCAACTACACAACTTCCCCCTCTTTATTCTTTTTGGTATGTCTGAATATACCAAACTTCATCAACATGAGCTTTCTCTCCAGCTTTAGGATCTCTCACAAACTCCATTAATGCAATTAAAACATGACTTTTACATATAGAAATATATTAAAAAATGAAAAAAAAATTACCATTGATTCCTCAACTTCAGCAAAAGATCTAGTACCACACGTGTGCTTGACAACTAACTTTTTTCTATTCAATGTATTTCTCTTACTTACTTTCTGCAATTAAATTATTGAGTTAATGCTTAACTAATAAGTTTAAAATAATCTAAAACTTAATACATTACTTATTACACCTGAAATTCTTCACCTCCAAAATAACTAATTAAATGCTTCCAACCCTCTATATCAATATCCAGTGGCGGGTTAGCTAGTCTTTCCTTATCAGTTTGAAATTGCTTGTATTCTCGACTTAACCACTCTCCACTTTATAAAGCCTTAGCATAGTTTCTAAAGCAAATGCATCCAAACAATATTACAAATTTTGGCCAACCTTGAACTTTTCCTTTGAATGGAAGAAACAAAGAAACTTAAGTTACTAAATTTATTACCTTAATCTTTAGAAGCATTTGTTCACCCACTCTAGCTACGACTTCTTTCCAATCTTTTGCTCAATGGAGCTGTTCCTAACCGTAAATCCACAATAATTCACAAGGTTCCTTGCATTTGTTCCTACTCTCTTAGATATCATCAGGAATATGAACTTCAATTTGTCCACCCATTGTCAGCATGTCCAATTTTATGGATTTATATCTTCCTCTTGTTCTCTTATTGGAATACAAGAATCTATATAAAAAAATTAAGACATTATAATACATGTATAAATATGTTTTACATCACTAGTAACATAAATTGGCATATTATTACCTGCACTACTAGATGTTGAAACAACATTTCCTTCTCCATGTGGTAAACGAGACTTTTTGTCAGCTAGCGCTTGAACCGAGTAGATATTCGAATTGGTTGAATATGTGGCTGAATTTCTTGAGCACTTGAGCGTTGGGCTGGTGGCACAATCTGGACTTGAAATGCTATCATCTTTCTTTCCTTCATCACCCCTTTGACAGATATAGATACAGATAAGCCAAGTTTCTCTTTTATGACTTCACAAATAAAAAGTATAACCCTTCATACAATGAGTACACGTGAAAATGAGTAGCTGAAGAATACCTTTAAGTCAAGCACAAAACAACAAACAAACAAAAGTTGATATTTGTAGATAAATTGAACACTTAAGACAACATGTACAGGTGAGCAAATGCAAAAGGCAATTAGAGATTTCCTAACCCAAAAATGATTTATTACATGACTCTAACAAAGCCCAATAATGCAAACCCAAAAGTATAGATGCTTTAAAATAGAGATTTCTTCAAGACTATGAAATACAAGACAAAGAAGCACCAAAAAATGAAAAAGAAGACAAAGAACGTAACATTTATAAGAACCAGATCATAGAGAAAATGCAAATTTCATTACACAGATTTTATTCTTATTTGAGTGGAAAAAATTGAAACCATTGAAAAGGATGAAGAGTTTGATTGGCCCAAAATTATTCTTGCAACAATCTAGCTTCAAATTGAAAATCGATAAAATATTGGAAGCTCCCAAAACTGAAGAGGCAACATTACCTTCAGCGATGAAGGCGCTTGGATAAGAAAGACCACGGCAAGCTAGCACCATTGGTTTACTTTTTCACGTGACATTTGACTGTGATCCTTCACTGAGAAATACACCAACGAAGGAGAACACAAAGGGAGGAGTATTTGGCATGGAACATGAAAAACACAATATAAAACAAAGGGAGAGATATTTGGGGAGCGGTTACTATGTGAATGTTGGAACTGGGTGCTATTAATGAGCAAATAGAATTGGAACCACTTTCTTTTTTAAATGTTATTTTAAAAGAACTATCTTTTCTCAAACAAAAATAAATGGAGTCTTCGATGCCTAGTTTCCTTTACCTCCCTTTTTCTAGTTGGTTTTTCAAGTACTAACTTTTATCATATAACTAGAAATTAGTTCTATTTTGGGCTTTTGTACCTTAGAATATCAATAAATAAATAAAAATATAATGGATAAAGAAAACTAAATAATCTTTTTGCATATTTTTTAAGAATTTAATTTTAATATATCTTTTATTTATATGACTTTTTAAATTATGATAAAAGATTTAATTATTATGACTGATATAATAATATATGATTAAAAAAATTTACAATGAATAAAAAACATTTTTTATTTTAATAGTTTATTTTTAAAATAAAACAATTTTAAAAAGCTTTTATTAGTAAATATTTTATTTTTCAAGTTAAAGCTTTTATCTTTAATGTTTTCAAAATATAATGTAATGTAATATATTATTAAATTTAACATATTATCAAAATATAACTTACTATTTTTTTTATTAAGAGTATAATTTACCATTAAAGTATATTATATTGATTCTCCATTTCATAAAATATAGTAAATTTTTAAGCTGGTATCATTGTTAAAGTTTAATTTAATAATAAATTTTATTTTTTAAAATTGAAAGATAAATGAAAAATAAAACAAAATGCTACCAAAAATTAAATTTTATAGAAAAATTTAGAGTAAAATACAATCTCCTCTTAAGAGAAGAACCTACTAAACTCTCCTCCCTATATATTTAAGAGTATAATGCAACTCCCTCCCTTAACATATAATATTATTACATTTCCCCTTCTATTTCTAAAACATACACTACTCTCCCCTATAAATTTAATATAAGCTAAACTTTAATCCATGTTCAAAATTTTTATTAATTCTTTATTTTCTTATGCTTATTATTTTGTTGTTGACTAAAAGCCTTTATTAATTTATAAATATAAATTTTTAATAAAATAAAATATATGTTATTTATAAATATATAGATATTGAGTTATATATATTAATTTTAAATTATTATTTACATGAAGAAAACAAATAAAGTGAAGTATTTCTCAACTTTTTAGGGGAGTAGAATGTATGTTTTAGAAATAGAGGAGAGGATTTATCAATATATATATATATATATATATATATATATATATATATATATATATATATATATATATATATATATATAGAGGGGAGTGTATGATTTATAAAAGAGGGTAGAAAGTGTAATAAATTATTCTCTTAAGGGAAGGGATTATATTTTACTAAAAAATTTAATTTGAAATAAAAAAATTTAAAAAAATTTAATTTGGAATAAAAATATTTTAAGTATTGACTCATTTTTTTGTTATCTCCTTGAAATTAAAGCTACCCTTTTAATAAACTTTAACACATAATTCATAATTATACAAAGAAAATTGTTCGGTAAAAGTCATGTCTATTGTGATGACTTTATTTATTGTCACTTATAATCTGATCTATTGTGATGATTTAATTAAGTGGTCACAAACTATACCCAATAATATGAATTTAGTGACAACTTTTCAAGGTCTTCAGAAGATTTTTTTTTTTGTGACTACTTTTACAAGTTGTCACTAAAAGTTTATTCTATTGTGACGACTTTTATCAATTGTCACTTATAACCTGATCTACGTGCAAGTTAATTAAGTGGTCACAAAATATACCCACTAATTTGATTTTAGTGACAACTAATAAAGGTCGTCACAAAATGGTTGTATAGTTTGTGACCACTTTTATAAGTTGTCACTAAAAGGTCGTTCTATGTGACAACTTCTATCAATTGTCACTCATAATCTATCTATGTGACAACTTAATTAAGTGGTCACAAACTATGCCCACTAATATAAATCTAGTGACAACTATATTAAAGGTCTTTATAGAAGTTTTTTTTGGCGGCTACTTTTACAAGTTGTCACTAAAAGTTTATTCTATTGTGATGACTTTTATCAATTGTCACTTATAACCTGACTCACGTGCCAAGTTAATTAAGTGGTCACAAAATATACCTACTAATTTGATTTTAGTGACAACTAATAAAGGTCGTCACAAAATGATTGTATAGTTTGTGACCACTTCTATAAGTTGTCACTAAAAGTTTTCTACGTGACAACTTCTATCAATTGTCACTCATAATCTGATCTATTGTGAACTTAATTAAGTGGTCACAAACTATACCCACTAATATAAATCTAGTGACAACTATTAAAGGTCTTCATAGAAGTTCTTTTTTTTTGGCGACTACTTTTACAGGTTGTCACTAAAAGTTTATTCTATTGTGACGACTTTTATCAATTATCACTTATAACCTAATCACTGTGCCAAGTTAATTAAGTGGTCACAAAATATACCCACTAATTTGATTTTAGTGACAACTAATAAAGGTCTTCACAGAAGTACTTTTTTTTGTGACCACTTTTATAAGTTGTCACTAAAAGATCATTAACCGTGACAATTTTTATCAATTGTCACTTATGATCTCATCTATTGTGACGACTTAATTAAGTGGTCACAAACTATACCCACTAATATGAATTTAGTGACAACTAGTGAAAGTCATCACAAAATCATCACTTTAAGTGACAACTTTATGGCCGTCACCAAAAAAGTCGTCACAAAAACTCTAATTTCTTGTAGTGATTCTCTTCTCCCTCCACTGGTTCCGTGTGAACTACCGCCTTCAACTTCTTGCATCATGTTTATATTTCAATCTCTTGCATCATGTTTAATTTTCAAGTCATCACCTTGAATCTTAAAGATAAAGAAATGGATTTGCATATCATGTTTATAATTCCAAGTTATCACCTTATAATGACAAGATTAAAATGAGGTTACATAGCATGTTTGTAATTCTAAGATATCACATAAATCTCTTAAGCTCAAGACTTGCTCCTTTTATCTTAAGTGAAAATTTTAATCATGAATATTCTTTCAATATATAAATCGGCCTCATGATTAAGGTAGGCCTAAAGTGATTTTAAATAGCTACTGATTTAGTTCTATAATTCCTTTCAAAATTAACAAAAAGCATTAGTTTCTAAAAAAGTTTTGAGGTTTTGCAAGGATTTTACGGAAACCAGGATCTTACGTACACTTAAAATGTGATTTGATGCAATTATGTGAGGTTCATGATTCAGTAACTGATCTGAGTTTGCTACTACTATATGATGATGATTTAATATGTTTGAAGTTGTGATTATTATGTTTAATGATGAGGGAACAATTCTATGCATGTTAGAAGAAAAACTAGCTACATAAATAAATCGTAAAGCTAGGTTAATACTAGTCTTTGATCTCTTTTAAGTTGATCCACTACCAAATATGTTTTAGTATGTTATAATTCTGCCTAAGATTGGTTAGTCATGAAAAATCTGGTAACAATTAGTATAGGATTTACCAGAATACTAAAAATGAAACTAGCAACTAGAAAACCGTAAAAGCAAGATTTCTAGAACTTTAGAGAATGAAATTTATGCATTCTGTCCAGAACCTTTAGTGGCCTTAAGAACCAGATTTTATTATGTTTAGATAAGGGACAATGATTCAGAATTGGTTTAGTAGTTAATTTTAGCATCATAGGGAAAGCCAGAATCAAGAAGGGTTAAAACATAACTTCTAGCATACCAAAACCTTAAGAACAACTTACTGTCTATGCTACCCCATATAGTCTAATAATGTTCTTAAGACTTATAATTGATTGTAATAAATCCCTTAGATGCATAAGAAATTAGTTTGATAATTAAGGTTACCCAATTTTAGAGTTTGATTATTTAAGGGAGCTTTACCTGAGAATTTTAGATGATATCCTTTAATGCTTTGGAATGTCAGTCTTATATGATGATGTAATGCCTATTGAGAATTTGATATTATTGAATGATTTCATGTAACATCCTAGTTTTTCTTTAGAAATTGATTGAGGAATGGTTAATAGAAATATTAGAATTCTATAACGTAATTATGATGAGCACGACTCCATGAGTAGCCAAAAAAAAAAAAATTTGAATAGTGTTTTGCAGCCCAGGCCAGGACAACCAAACTGGAGATTTGGGACCTAGGTGCCCAAAGTTAGGAAAATATGAGGATTTGGTTAGAAATGTGTGGGAATGAAAACTTTATGCTTAGAAGTAATTTTCTGGTATATCCTTTTATCGGGTAAGGTGTTTACCCGTTTGAGATTTCGGTGTGTGATTTTTAACAACGAAAGATATTTCTATCAACACAAATAGGTGATATCTATCTAAATAAGACATGTGAACAAGATTTAATCTTGAAATCCAAGATTAAATCTTAGCCATCCATTGTTGCTTTATGATAAGTAATGATTAATTTTTCCTAAATATCTTACATGCTTTATCATATAAGCTTAGTCACCATTTTCTCTTCCAAAATCAAGAGAATTTGGCCATTCCAGGAGAGAGAAGCAGCTGGTTCCTCCATAGCCAAGAGCTTGAGTTGGCTTTCAAATTCCATAAACCCTAGCTTAGAGCCATCAAAACCTAAACCTTCCTTCACTAAAATTGATCTACATTTCAATCTCTACCAATACAACCGATTAGAATTTCCAAACCTCATCATATTTACCTCATCCATCACTGGTAGAGGAGGGTTTGAAGGTGTTTTGGGAGTCTTGGAGTGGAGGACTCTCATCTTGAAGCAAGCTAGAGACAAAGATAGACTAGCCTTCAAGAGTAGGTTTCTATAGTCCTTTCTCTTGAAATTTTTGCTAACCTGTTCCTGGTTTTATTTTGAAATTTTGGTTGATGATATATTGTTATTGATGTGTGAATTTTGGTGGTGGGTTTGGATGGTGTCAAAAAGGGGTTTTCACTAAAGGAAATTGACTAGGCTGTTGGATTTCTAGTTGTTTTGTAAGTAGTAATTATGCCTGAATTTTCTGGTATATTTCTTGGTAATTATAAGTCTACAAAAATTATATGTTGTAGTGGACATCTTAAACTAACTACATGAATTTTCTTAAGTGTTAATTTTAAATTTTACTACCTCAAAAAAATCAAGAACCAAAATGTGTCTGATGTTGTCCTAGATGTTGTAACAGAAGCAATAAATTTGTCCAATTTTATTATCATAGCAATTGATTGAGATAGCTCACGAAATGTTTACACAAAGCTAATAACATATTGAAGTGTCACTGTAAATTTTCTTGGCATTGGTTTCATCAATTTCTAGGGTTAAAAATTGTAGGAACCCAGATCTGCCTTAATTAGTGGCCCCTTGACCACCAGATTTGTATATTTTACTGAAGTAATTATAGAACTCCAATTGTCCTGAAATTTTTACAGGTTATTCTAGACACATTGAAGTGTCATATATAATTTTTGTGACTCTTGGGATGGCTGTTGGATACACCAATTAAATGTTGAACCTAGAAAGTAAATTCCCAAGGTGCTAGAATGTGAAAATGGCTAAAATTTCATAATAGTATGATATCTATTCCAAGCCTATGGCATATGAGTGCCCACAAATTGTTTCAATTTCTTATTCATGAACCTCTAATATAATTGAATATTTAATTGTAAGGTAAACATGTTGTTGAGAAAAGAAAAGGAGTATATTATGTTGTTGCATATTTGAACATATGGTAAAAGAAAACAAGGCTTAGAGGAAGGCAAAAGTAAGGACTTCCCTAGAGAATTATAGTCGGAGAACGTTTCGGAATAGAACTGTGTGTGATTCGGAAATGGAAAAAATGAAGTCCATGATCACAAATAGGAATGAGCTCATGTCTAGCAGTCTCATTGTCCTCTATGAAATTATTAAATGTGGAGGCGACTCTATGTGAAACTAAGCCTTCCTATGTTGAGAAATTGAGAAAAATACGTGGAATTGAGTTTATGGTTGTACATAATAATACCTGATGACTACTGTAGTGCCATTCTAAGTTCTTGCTCTATAGATTTTGGGATTACTATGTATGACCTTTATATGAATATTGTATATCCATGAGCTTCTTATCTACTATGTGTAGCCTCTGGGAAACTACCTACTAGAATTTTACAATATTCCCACCCTGCAGCTGTGTGTATTGTATTGTTCAGATCCGCTAGATGTCGTCCCTGGTGTTTTTCTTTGATCGCCACAATGGGTGTGGCAATATGACCCGCATTCAACTCCCTGGATGCCCAGTGATTCCAAGTTTGATATATATGTTTTTTAGTTGTTCTTTTAGTACTTCAGTCTTTGCCGCAGCCTTCTATCCCACCTTCCCTTATGAGGGTGTGCCTCTCCATATGGTACATCCTGAATGTGTTTGAGGTTCCCCTTGCTCCACCCGTACACCCGCCAGGATACGCCCTCTTCTTCGTCCTCCCTGTCGACTCTGACCCTCTGAAGGCCCAGACGCCCCTGGAGGTGAGGCCATCGCACGATGGCCAACGGCTTCTGGAGGAGAAGGTGAGATTTCCAAGACTAATGGCATGTACATAGCAGGAGTGTGGGTTAGGGCTTTGCAGAACCGATGTATTATTAGTTTTCTTTTGCTCCATTGTATCTATATGATATTTTGTCTGGCTAAATTTCAGCAGGTTAGGTATTTGGAGAGGGTCTGGCCCGTTGCTTATAGAGTTTTGACTAGGTAGGGGTTGTGGGTTGTTTCGTATTTGTCTTTTATTTATGATGTATATAGTGTAACTTGGACAGGATGTTAATGTATGTGAATATGTTTGTGGCAACATATGTATTAAAACTCTTTTCTCACTAAATTTGGCTAGTATGATCAGGAACGTTAGTAATACTCTGAATTATATGTCAATACTGAGTAGAATGTGGTTATTGGGAGGGTGTTACATTTCATGGCTTGCATGTTATAGTTGCTGTTGACGATGAAGAATGTTCATGCATCTCTAATGATTATGATATAACATGCAAAGACTTAATGGTGACTTAAACTTATGAGGAAATGATCCTTTGGACCCATTGAGACTATAGGTGGTGAAAAGGTGATCCTGAGAAAATGATCCTTTGGACCCATCAGACTATAGGTGGTGAAAGGTGATTTTTGCCCTAGCCCTTTCTCTCAAAAGGGTAGAGTTTGGATTTTAACTTATCAAAAGGGATAAGTATATGCTAGTGACGACTAGTAAGGTATGAGCTCATAACCTAGATTACTCTCAAAAGGATGGAGTATAGGGTGGCCCTAAGGAAAATAATGAGGATGATGACAAGATTTTAAGTCACCTAGGACACTAAAGAAATGAAATATGTGCACCATGTCTTGTGCATAGCTATTATGGTATGATGTTCTTCTGATAGAATTTATAAGATGATGATGAGAAATATGATATTCTTCTATGCATGTTATTATGATATGATGATGAGGAATATGATGTGTTGATGAAAGGAAAAGTTCATTATAAACATGACATGCTAAGTTTATGATGCATTATAAGACGCATGATTAAAATCAATGAACCTCAAAAATATTTTTAAACTTAATAAATGAATCTTAGCATGCTCACTATTAAATAATAACCCAAGGTTCTTGGGACGATGATGATGACACAATGCATCATGAGGTGAGTACCCTACTAGATTCTTTTTATAAGTTTCTCACCTTCTTTTTCTTTCCATCTCGTCTTCAAAATAGGAAGGATCGTGAATCACATTGAGGCCTTTACTTGGTAGCTGAACTTGATCTTGCTAACTTTGCTCATATATTCAGATATCTATTTCCCCTTTGGAGTGTTATTAGTAGGTGTCATTGATGGATGTTTTTCCATCCATATACTATTTATGTATTGTTCGATTATAGACCTAGCCCAAACTCTATTGGTGGGCATAATACCTATTTGTTCTGATTTTGATATCTATGTGGAACGAATAACTGTTTATGTTATAATTATATGTGATGATGTGATTATTCATGTTATTGTTGTGCAAAAGTGATTAATTTTTATTTCATGCAAGAAGGACGATAGGTTTACTTAGTATGTGTGGCTCATGTTTTATTTTCAAAGTGTAAAAAAAGAAATTTATCCATATTTTCATTAAAGTATTTTTAAGAGTTTATCCAAGAACGGAAGCAAAAGTAAAGTCTAGTAATTAATGAGAGCAGCCTAGGTGTATTGGGTTAATTATTAGGATGTTACATGTTTCAAGCTTTAGAAGTTCTCACATGACAACAACAAGTCATTATCTTGAAACCTCATCATCAAGCTCAAGTTCTTCTTATGAAAAGGCCTTTGGCCAAATAAAAAGGAAGAGAAAAAGAGTTTGAAACCAAGAGAAAACTAGAACTTTCCTTGAAGAACACAAGGAAAAACATTAAAACAAAACCACTACCCAAGGAAGTCTTTGAGAGAGATGGAAGGAAGCTTTGTTTCTTGATGAAATGAGAAGGAAATCCTCTTGAAACTTGGAGGAAGAATTTGGCCAATGTGAGGGAATTTGAGAGGAAATGAGAGAATTTTTGCAAGAAGTGTAAACTTAACAAATTGACCAAAGTGTGACAAGGTTCATCAAGGCTTGGTATTTATAGAAATTTTCAACATTAAGGCTTCAATGGGGGAGGAGGAAGGCGCCATTTGGAGAGGAGGAGGGAGGAAATATCTCTTACAAAGGTATGGCTTTAAGTATGGTTTTAAGCATGGTTGAGTATGGGCACAAGTATGGGCAAGGCATGGCTCTTTGAGTGAGATAAAATTCAACATGTGACACTTTTCTTGGGCCATGATTCGGCCAGATTGGGTAGCCAAGGGGAGGTTAATTTGTTCATGTAATTGCGGTTTAGGAGTGTGTTTAGGTGTTTCTTTGATTAAGGTTTTGGCTAGGAGTTGTAAGAAAGTGTTTAGGTGAGGTAATTGTCTAATTAGGAATGTCAAAACTTGATTAGAGAATGGTCATACTAGATTAACAAATTAAATTCATTTTCTTAGTCAAATAAAGATGGCACAATTCCTTAATTTAAGGAATTGGAGAGAGAAACACTATTAAGATTCCATGACTAGGAATCTTGAATTAAAGAATGCAAAGAGTTTATTTAAGAAATTAGGTTCTAATTAACCTTAATAAATTATTTTGACTAGATTAATTATTGAAATAAATTAATCTTCGATTAAGCCTAATATTGCTTAGGTTTGCTTAATTGCGTATTAGGCTCACTGGACACGTTCTAGGGGCAAATGGTAATTTTGCACTAAAACTACCCGGGATCTTCCGGCTCAAACTAAACATCAAACATCACTTAAAAACATCATTCTAAACTTCCTAGAAATTCCGAACTCAAACGGCACCTTTTATGGAGAATAATAGGGTATTTTGGTCATTT